>CAUYQV010170604.1:0-18159 GCA_963574575.1 Galagoides demidoff
ATTTCGGGGAAAGGCCTGAGTTTAGGGGAAGCAGATCTAAGATGGCAGCAGGGAGGTAGGAAAGGGGAAGTTCTATAGTCTAACAACAAAATGGCACTGAAAGCTGAAAATCTGGGTCTCACATTACTTGCTCCTCTAAGCCTCTTTATTACCCCTTGCAGCCCTTAGTACACACACCTAATGAGTGAGTGGTTTCCTGTGCTGATATGCTTAGTGTTTTTTTTGAGGTGGTGGGGCAGATGGTAGGGAATGGACTTTGCTGGAAGTAGTCGTCACTGTTTTTGTGCACTTAGAGTTATGATTGAGTAGGTGTTCAAGAAATGTTGACTGACTATCTGAACATGGATGGGACCCTCTACTAATAATATTCTCCTGGAATTCAGGGATAGACTGCTTTGTAATAATACTTCTAATGTAGCTGGTTAGTGAATGGGTCCTTAGGTGGACATCACGCTGTGTGGGAATTAATAACCACAGAGAGGTTGTTCTAAGTGATTCCTAGGAACACAAGAGGGGCCTCTTTCTGAAGGATGAGTAAGGGGGATCTAGAGTTTTGGAAGCAGAGGGGTAGATCATAGGAATCCTTCATGGCCCTTCTAATCCTGGAGTTTGTGATTCAGAGAGGCAGGAAGCCCTCTGTTCCACCATCATGGGGCCAGATAGAAGGGATCAACCCCCCCTGAGAGCTGGGCTAGAGTTAATTCCAGTGAGCATTGTTGAAGTCGGGATAAACTCAATTTTAAGTTAAGTGGAAATATTTTGATTTGAGTTAATGTACATTGGATCTGGTAAACACACGGAGGATATTACCACGCACTCTGGAAATGTACAGTCCGATCAGCAAACAGATTAGTTTTCACTGAAAAGATACTGACAGACACTTAAATTCATTGACTTGTTGCGAACATCTAGATTTGGATACAAATGCACGGGAACGCTAGATCAGTTTGGTGTCTCAGCCCATCCACACGGAGAAGCTATTGATTTTAGTTGATATGCATTGATTCCCAGAAAACAGGACGGCTTTTGAAAATGAACTTCCAGTAATTTCAGGGAGAAGCCAGAGCGTTTGTCTCCACACGAGCCTGACTTGTTTTGTTAAACGTGTCTCTGCGCCTCCTCGAAGGCACGGAGCAGCAGACAAATATCTTTGTATGAATTAAAATGCATTGATTCTTGGAGGGAAATGATGGTCTCTGTTAAAAGCTTTTTGGAGATGTTAGCATGCAAGAGTTTGAATAAAGCCTTTGTTCAGCACCTTCCCCTCTGCCTTCTGTTCTCCCCCAGACGGTGGCAGTTCTCAGAGTCCATGGGAAGGTGGAGTGGTGGTAGGTGTGTGGGTGAGGAAGGAGGAGGGCACCAGTGGCACTGCCAAGCCCCACAGTGAGCGTGAGCAAGAAACTGCTTTCTTTGGTTCAGTACCTGTAGCTCAAGCAGCTAAGGCACCAGCCACATCCACCGGAGCTGGTGGGTTCAAATCCAGCCTGGGCCCGCCAAACAACAATGACAAATACAACCAAAAAGTAGCCGGGTGTTGTGGCAGGTGCCTGTAATCCCAGCAACTTGGGAAGCTGAGGCAAGAGAATTGCTTAAGCCCAGGAGTTGGAGTTTGCTGTGAGCTGTGATGCGACAGCACTCTACCCAGGGCAACAGCTTGAGACTCCATCTCAAAAAACAAAAAACAACAAAAAGAAACAGCTTTCCTCTAGGCAAAGACTATTCGAACAAGGTAGAGACACATAAGATCAGGGATCCAGGTAGGAAGGGGAAACAAAGGTTCCATTGATAAAATAAGAATGAAAAGGAGAGATCCAGGGGTCAGGTGTGGGACACAGAAATGAAGGGGGAGGGATGCAGTTTGGGCCTTATGGTCAATGGCCTCACTGTGCTGAAGGGGAAATGACTCGATGATAATAATCGAAATGATGCGGGAGTGAGTTATCTCACTTTCTTACCATCTGAATGAGTTGGACGTGAACCAGAGGTGTAATTTAGGCATTTCTCACCCTTGTTAATGAATAGCTCCCATGGGGTACGCAGACAGCGGGGCTGGAAAAATGATTCCAGGAGCCAGGAAGGAAGCAATTGGCCCGGAACTTATTTTTCATGTATTGAGACTCCCTGGATCTTGCTGGATCAAAGCCACTTGGGACAACTTTGAGGGTTGATCATGGAGTTAACATATCTTCAGTCATTTCTAGTTTCTTCTCAGCCTCCAGGTACACCTTGGTGAGTGATTAAATCCACCTGGGGTGGGATAGGAAGATACTGACCAGTAACACCGTTCATGGCAGCTAACCCTCCTACCTGGGCAGCAGGAGAGGGCACAGTTGAGAAAGACTTCAGAGGGAGGGTCAACTCCGAACTCTCTTCTTTTCACCTTTGGTGCACCTGTTATATAGAGGGTGCCCATAAAGTTCACATGCAATTTAAGATAGTTAACTATGTAAATGCCTAAATTACACCTCTGGTTCACGGGCCAGCTCGTTCAGATGGTAAGAAAGTGAGACAACTCACTCCCGTGTCATTCTAATTATTAACATTGAGTCATTTCCCCTCCAGTACAGTGAGGCCATTGACCATAAGGCCAAAACTATGTCCCTCCTCCTTCATTTTTGTGTCCCACACCTGATCCCTGGACCCCTCCTTTTCATTCTTATTTCGTTTATTTATACTTCAAGTAGATAACTCTTTTAAAATTGCACACAAACTTTATGGACACCCTGTATATGTGTGTGTATATATACACACATATATAAGTATGTGTGTATACATATATATATATATGTTATTTTTTTTTAAGACAGAGTCTCACTCTGTTGCCCAGGCTAGAGTGTCATGGTGTCAACCTACTTCACAGAAGCCTCAAATTCCTGGGCTCAGGTGATCCTCCTGCCTCAGCCTCCTGAGTAGCTGTGACTGCAGGTGTACCTTATAAATCAAGGGTCATAGGTCCCCGTCTACTTGCCCCAGACATAGATTTTTCTGTCCCTCCACTGTCCTCTACTCCACTTGCTTCTAGTTGGGTTTAGAAAGGTGGCTATTTACCCTTGGGAGCCTGGGATCAAAGAACTGGAAGGGCTTTATGAATCTTTCAGTGCATCCCTCACCTGATGCTTCTAAGATTGCCAAATGCAGTCTTGGCTTGATTACCTCTGGCCAAAGACTGAATGTCACCATGCAAGTGTCCTTCTCAAATAATTCTACTCAGCGAAAAGTAGTCCCTACCCCTTTTCTGCCAACACCAACACCAAACTTAAATAAGCCTCTAAGCCTCAGTGCAGTGGTTCTAGTTCTGTCCACTGGGGGCAGCACAGAAGCAGTTTTATTTTTCTCCCAGCTGCTGTCTTTAGGCATTTGAAAACAAGGTGTCAATGCTGAGACTTCTGTAGGCAAAACACCCTAGTTTCTTTAGCCATTTCGCATCTGAGTGATTTGGGGGCCTTCCCTAATATGCAGGGCCAGCCACGTAATTGGTGGAGCTTCCTATTGTAAAATGAAAATGAGGGGCCCTCTGTTCAAAGGTTATTAAGAATTTCAAGATGACACCTTTGGGGGTGGGACAAGAGGGACTTTACCTAACAAATGCAATCAATGTAGCCTGGTTCTTTGTACCCTCAATGAATCCCCAACAATTAAAAAAAAAAAAAGAATTTCAAGATGGCAGCAACAGCCAGCATTAAACCATAGGAATCTTCTGAGCAGTGGTGAAGATTGCAAGTCCTTGAAGCCACCCCTGCCTCTATGGATGCTCGTTTTCCAGATTTCAGTGAGCACTGTCCTTCTAAGCCAGGGGTTAGACGGGTTGCTACCCACAGAAACTATATTAAAGGGCGCTGGCACTAGGAAGCTTGAGAACCACTGTTCTAAGCTGACGTCCCAGGGTTGGTCTGTTCAGGGAAGAGCAGAGTGAATGTCACTTTTCCTGGATGTATCATTTGTGTTATTGAGGCAGTCACCTATCACATTAGCTTTGCTGGCAGTCAGTGCATACAGGTGAGTCATACTCGGGATTATGTCCACTCTAACCTCTAGGTTTGATTTATACCTATAGCAGTTGAGCCATTTCTCTCCCTCTCCTGTGCAGTTAGACTCTACAGTGATGAATTTTGCTTTGCTTATACATGGATGTATAAGTGCGTACTGGGATGCCCAGTGCTTAGGCACATGAATTGTCCTGTAGGCAGTTAATTCACTCATTTAGTCTAGTGAGAAATATTTACTAATTGCCTACTATGTGCTAAGCACAGTGCTAGGAGCTGGGATACAAAATTAAACCTGACCTTGGCTTTAAGAAACTTATAGTTTCGAAAAGAAATTTAAGCAATAATTACAGGAACACATACCAATTCCTGTAATAGAGATGTGCTACAGGAGTGGAAGAGATGGGAAATTACTCTGCCTGGGAAGTCACGGAAGACATCAAATAAGAGGCAGCATGCGAGAGAGATCTTGAAGGATGAGTAGAGGTTTGACACACAGCAAAGGAGGGAGGTGCACCTCCATTTCTGATAGCCTTGTTTCCTCCTGATGAGCTCCCAATCATTTCTTTTGGCCATTCTTCTGGGGCAGCACTTGGTCCAGGAGGTTGGCCCTTCCGTTCTCCACATATTTCCATATTCTATGCCATCTCTGAGGCCTTTCAGACATACCCTACTACTGCTTTGATAAGAAGATACTGCTGAAGTTTTGCTGCAGTTTTAATTTCTTGACATCATCTGGGTGCGTTGGGAAAAATGAGATCTAATAATGAATGATTACAACTCTCAAGTTAAGTCTAGTTGGTTGACTAATCAATTTGGTTAAGTGAAAATCCATAGCAAATGAGTCGACCGCAGTATGACATTTCTCCATCCAATTTAAATTAAAATCACCAACCATAATAATTTCACAATTACTCAGGGAGGACACACTGGAGACTTGACCCCCGGAGCAGAGAAATTGCAAATGCCGCAAAGAATGGGCTGAGAGTGGGGTGATGTGGGAGTCACGTAAGATGAACTCTGCCTGAACTGCTCAGCCTTGTCGGCTCCCGGGGGTGGTGGGTCTGTGAACAATGGGAGCTGCAGCTTCATATTCTTGGGTACAGCCCTGCGTCTCTACAGAGGCAGGAATCTTCCCTATGGGGGCAGGAATCTATCCTTCCTGGCTAGGAAGCCCATGGAGGCCTCCTTCATCGGGAAAGCAGGATCTCACTTCTGCACATGAAAGGATGAAGAAAGAGATGAATGTTGTTCTTTCTGTTTGAGATGCTCCCCAATTCAGACAAGTTCCTGGACAGTGAGTGCTAGGTCTGCTTGTCTTGAGTTATGAGTGCTGTATGCATGTTAACAATTAATAGTTTTTTGGTAATGAGAGCAATGATGACCAAGCAAAAAAAGGACTGCATTTTATCAAATATGGCAAACATGCTGAACATCTCTTTATGCCAGGCACAGTATTAGTCACCAGGGAGAGATACATGTCTAGGCCTTCCTTCAAGGAGCTTGTAGTCTGAGAAGTAAATACTGAATACCAGGCAAAATGTCATTGATGTTTATTAAGTAACGTAACAAGGGTAGGATGATAGTGATCAGAGAGTTACATGTAAAAATTTGTGTGCCAGTTACCTTATTTGTAAAAGGTATTTAATAAGAGTATTACTTCAAAAAGTTATTGTTAGAGGAATGATGTGACTGATGCCGCTGGTTGTTTGCCAGTCAGTTTTCTCTCCTTCTCAGGTAATAGAATTCTCAAATGCTCGCTGACCCTAGGGCCTCCTGAAATCAGGACTACATTTCCCAGCCTCCCCCGCTAGTGTGTGGCCACATGACTAAGTCCAGGCCAATGGAATGCAAGTAGGAGAAATGTGTGCACCTTCCAGGAAATGCCATTAAAGGAAGGGTGTGCATTCCTGTCCTCTGACTTGCAGGTAGCAGGAATTCAGACATTGTGGCTGGTGCTGGTCAGTCACCTTGGAGGATACAGTGACTTTGGAAGTAGAGGCCAGGCAGGCAGAGCAACGAGACAGAAGGAATCTAGGCTTTAAATACTGTGATGCTCCCACTATCTCTGGATGGCTTACCACTTGAGCTAAAGTAAACCATCTGTCTTACTTAAACCACTGTTATTTTGCATTTAGTATCACCCCCAGCTAAGCCTACTTCTAATTAGTTCAAATAAGTTTTTGCATAAAAACCAGTGCTTAGCACAAAATAAAGGGTCAAGAAATGGTGGCTAGTAGTATTTTTAGCCCTTAACTCTGAGGGAGACAGAAAACGAAGATCCTACTCGCTGAGCAGCGAGGTGCTGTCTTTTTTCCCCCTTGGGAAGTCCTGGCTGACCAGTCCAGCATCTTGCACTGTGGCCAAGCCCTGGCTCTGTAGCCTCTGCTCCTCCCACTGTCTGCTCTTCTCAAACTCTCTGCTTACCACTCCCGACCTCTCCGCCCCATACCAGACCTAAATCCTATTGTCATCAGTTTAGCCATTACTTATAGAGAGAAGAAGCAATGGCAGCTCGGGAGAAGTATGAGCAGGGAGTCGGGTCCTGTGGATCAATTTGTAATTTTTCTTGTGGCAGCAAGAGGAGCATGAAGGATGTGTGCACTAAATCCCCAGTGACGGCAGCAGCATGGCGGCATGTCTTGGTTTGAATTATTTATCTTTGGGTTCCTTGGCCAGGTGGGACTAGGGCCCTGGGAGGAGGAGAAATCGTAGGTGCACATAAGTGCTCCCCAGCACAGGCTATCTTAGCAGTTGGGGGCAGTGGCAGGGCTGCTGATTCCTTTCCTCTTGGTCTTCTCAGCCACTTCACACCTTGCTATAGGACAGGGTGGGGGAATTCTGTCTCTAGAAAGGCAGAGGCACTTCCAGTTACTGGGCAGATGGGAGTCAGAGTCACCCCTTTTCCTTGCTGGGAGGCTTACAAAAATGTTGACCTTTTTGACGCCGAAATAAGGGTGGCTCTTTGCCTCTTGCTGGTTGCATATGTTGAAAATGTTTAAGTATGTACTCTGTTTCTAGCAGTGGGAAGGATATGGGGATTCCCCAGCCAAGAAGGGTTCCTGGTTAGCAGATGAGGGTGTGGGTTTGATAGACATTATTGGTTCTTACCATATTTACAAATATTTTCACATTCTGGTTAACATGAAAGAATCAGTTCTGGTCAATGGGGCATAACCAAAAATGACATGTGAGCATTTAAAAGTTGGTTTATTTCTCCATTCCCTCTGCCGATATGCCCCCCTGCTGCAGACAATCCTGAGATAATGATGTCATAATCTGATGGAAACCATATCAGCCTAAGTCCCTGAATGACTATATGGAGCAGAGCCCTATGCCCAATAGTGCTGGGCATATAAGTTACTGAAAAATAAATCTGTCACCTTAAGTGACTGAGATTTTTGAATTATTGGTAACTGTAGCACAATCTAATCTATCTTGTTGAGTGATGTTAAAATCAAAGGGTTGGACAGATCCTTCACTTCAGCAGAAGGCCAAGGTTAGCAAACCAGAAATTGGAGTCTGAATGGGCCACAAGACCATTGTGCAAGTGGCTTGGGCAGAGAAAAAGCCAGTAAGAAATTGTGATGTATATAACTAGGGATGAGTGAGTCTGGGAGTGATGCCAGTTGATGAGATCTGAGAATGTTCCTGGTACAGATGATACTGTTGTGCTGTGACTTAAATCATGGGAGGGCAGGTTATGTTTAAGGTCCAAAGGCCAGAGCAATACTTCCGGAACCTTCCTTACACCTTGTTTTATGTTGAATTGTGTCCTCCAAAATCCGTATGTTGAAGTCATAATCCCCTGTATCTTAGGATGTGACATTATTTGGAGATAGGGTCTTTATAGAGCTAATCAAGTCAAAGTCAAGTCATTAAGTTGGGTTAGGACCAATATGACTGCTACTTTGGATTGAATTGTGTCTTCCAAAATAGTAGGACCCTAATCCCTACTATCACTGTATCTGGAGGTAGAGTCTTTAAGGAAGTAAGTAGGCTTCCATGAGAATCTAAGTATAGGGCCCTAATCTGATAGGACTGGTGGCCTTATAAGAAGTGGGAAAGACACCAGAGATGGCCCTTTCTCCCTGCACACAGGGTGAAAGTCCATGGGAAGACACAGTGAGAAAGTGGCCACTGGCAAGCCAGAAGGCAAAGCCTCACAGCCCTGGCAGCACCTTGATCTTAGACTTCTAGCATCCAGAACTGTGAGAAAATAAATTTATTGTTTAAGCTTTAAGCACAGTTTATGGTATTTTGTGATGCTTGAACCAACTCACACAAGACTTTGGTCTGGAGCTTGTTTTCTAACAGTCTTTCCTTTACTCAGAAGCCCCCAAGTTTTCTGAGTCAGTCCTGTGTTGATCGTTTTTCATGGACGAAGTCAGATTTTCTGAGGTGGAGAGGAAAGAGAAGAGAAAAATAATGAAGATATTAACACCTCCTTGCACTCTTAACAAAATGCTTTTTTCTGCATTATCGCAATGGATTCCAATTACAGCCCTCTAAGAGAGGATAATTATCCTAGGCTTATAGATTTTACTCTTTTGCTCATCAACAATTTTTGAGCACTGCGTGTTGGGGCTTTATGCTAAGGTTGGGGTGCAGAGTTGCATCTCTCTGGTTCCCGCTCGCGAGTGGCTGAATGAACCGCAGCTTTGCTGAGACAAGCTGCTAGCTCAGTCTGACACTGCTAGTCAGGACTCCATCCTGCTGCTGAACTCCTGCCCGAGTTCCTGGCAAAGAGGGAGCAAAGCAGAGACTTAGGCTGAGAGTCCCTTCCATTCCAGCAAAAGCTGTCTCCTCATTGTCCCTGGGAAGCTGAGAAGCAGTGTCAAAGCTGAGTAAAATATCCAGATGCTGGTCACTTGCATCTCCATCAGTCCTCACTTTCTTCTTGCTGGCAGAACCTTTACTTTGTCCAGCCCTCCTGCACCCAAGAACTTCAGGGAAAGTTGGCTTCTCCCAGGCCCAGCGTGCAATTCTGGTGTCTATCGTATTTGTATTATATTCTAGCCAATGAGACACAGTGGAGCCTACAGGGCATTCTTAGATTTCTCTCCCTAAAATAGGCACATTCTATTTTTTGAGGAGCGTTACCATTACTGTGTGAAGACATGATATTTAGGCCTGCTGCAGCCACTTTGCCACCAGAAGGGGAAAAGGCTAAGGATAATTGCCAACACCCTAAAGATGGCAGGTTGAGGGGGAAAAAACCTAGGGTTGTTCTATGGAGTGACTGAACTAACATGGCTTCTTGTTATATCAGATACTAAGTGTTCTTTTGGGTTGGCCATTTTGTTACTTGCAGCAAGAAGCTTCCTGACGGCTACAGGCAGAAATAATCAACCAGCACGTGTGGACTGAGTGTCCACCGCCTCCACCATTAACTCAGTGTGACACCTTCCAGGTCACGCGACTTTGCTGGGCCTCAGTCTTCTCATCTGTACAATGCCAGTAGGGATGAGGGACCATTGTAGATCAAACCCTTCAACTTTGACTCTGGGCTTTGCACCAGGAACTGTGCTCTCGGGGATGCAAAGAAACATGGAAAGACTCAGAAATCATCTCTGATAAGGCTGGTGAAGGAGAAGAGGAAGAAGGGGAAGGAGTGAGGAGTCTCCATCCTCACTGTCTGAGGGAAGCAATGTGCATTGAGAATCACCAGCTGAGACAGGAAGCATGGGTTGCCTGCTAAGGAACGTGCTTGGGTTACATGCCATCCCCTTGGGTTACTTTTCTTGGACTGCTCTCAGCCTGTACTGGGCTTGCTCTTAACCCTTTATGGCTGGGACCTGTCCCTTAGCTAGACTCACTCTTCCTGGAGAGATGGGACATGGTGGCAGGACCTGCTGGTGTTTGTTACAGCCAGAGATGGGAGGGGAGATGGGAGTCCATGATAGACACACAGCTTCCTATCTGGCTTCAGGGCTACCTTAGATGGGCTGTTTTATGTGCCACCTTGACAGAGCCAAGAGATGCCCAGGCAGCTGTTAAAATATTATTTCTGTGTGTGTCTCTGAGTGCGGTTCTGGTAGATCTTAGCATTTGAATCCAGCGACTGGGTAAAAACCATCTCCCTCCTAGTGGGGTGGGTGGCATCCAGTCTCTTAAGGGCCCAATACGAACAAAAGGGCAGAGGAGGGCGAATCAGCTGTCCGTGTTTGATTTGGGAGATCCATTGTCCCCTGCCCTCAGGTGTTGGAACTCCTACTTCTTGAGCCTTCAGACGCAGCCTGGGACTTACACCATTGGCTTTCTGGTTTCAGCCTTTGGGTCTGTACTGGAGCTACACACCGTCTTTCCTGGGCCTCCAGCTTACAGATGGGGGACTGTGGGACTTCTCAGCCTTCCTAATCACATGAGCCAATCCCTTACAACAAATCTCTTTCTTTATATCTCTACCTTTCCTTTTGGTTCTGTTGCTCTGGAGAATGCTGACTAATACACACCTGCATCAGGATTGTCAGAGTCCCTGTTACAAGTAGGTTCTGGCCTCCACCTGTGACCTAGTGAACCAGCAGCTCCCCGCACCATACTCCGTGTGTTGTGTGTGTATCTCCATCTCTCACAATCCCCACAACAAAGCTGGAAGGTGGGTACTTGTCGGCCCCACACTTCACAGAGGAGGAAACTGAGCTCGGCCAGGTTAGAAATCTTGACCAAGGTTGCACAGCTCATAAGTGACAAAGCTGGGACTCAAGCTCGGGCTTGTGCGACTCTATTCCTGGCCTGGTGGGTGACTGTGGCCTTGGATCGCTGCAGCCATCCTGTTTTTCTAACTTGCTCTCCTACCCCTAAACCCAGGCTGAGGCGGCCATTGGGATCCCCACCCCTCAATGCTCATCTCACCTGAGCAGGGGGCGCCTCCCTCTGGCAGGGAGTTTCTTCTTCCACTCTCTGCCTTTCTATGAACCTTTACTTCTGTGATCCTCCAGGGCCCCGGCCACAGCTGCTTTTGCTTTTGCTTTTATGGCTTCTGGGACAGGCACCTCTCCCCTGTTCCCCTCTGCACCAAACTGAACAAGCCAAATCTCTTTTCGTTATACCCACAAGTGTTACTAGTCATTTATCTTTTCACTCAATAGTCATCCAATATAATTGAGCACTTATCATGTGCAGATATTGTCAAGTGCTAGAGATAACAAGAGTGAACCTGAATAGACCCAATGTCAACCCTCACAGAGCTACGGTCAAGTGCACTTCTCATATTGAATCCCTTCTCTCTATCTGTATCTGTCTGTACATATATCTCTCCTCAATAGCGCTGTGCTATTGGTAATAGGAAACCAAGTCTTAGAGTGTCTGGGACACTGCCACATAGTAGGTGCTGTGATGAAATGGAGGAAAGGGCTATGAAGGGTAAGATACATACAAGAGGAACATTTTGAGGAGGTCAGGCTGCCTGCCTTCTGCCATTGCATCCTCGGAAGAGGCTAAATTATCTAATAAATGGTTTTCCAGCCCGAGGCCCTGGAGAAGGCGGCTGACATGCCCGAGGCCTGAGGCCAGCGCCCAGCCCAAACCCATGTTGGAAGGCTGCATTATGAATGCAAGGTGTAGGAAATAGAAATTATTAAACTCGCAGATAGGGACAGAAACGCCTTTGTGTGGCTGCAGAGCCGGGAAATTATGCTGAAGCAATGCATTGCAAATCAGCCTGGGCTCGGCAGAGAGGGCCTTTTATTCTCCAGGTCCCGAAGTTCCTTCGGCAGCTTTTGTGTGCAGCCGCGGAGGCCCTTCTGGGAGGAGAGAGAAGCTGGTAATTTTGTGGCTGATTGGCAGACTGTCCAGAGCCAATAAAGATATTTGTTTTCTCGCTGAAGTGCTCACAAACCCAAATCTCAGCTCCTCAATTTTATCTTTCTCTTCTTGTGATTCCCTCCTTCTTTTTCATTACGGGGGGGAAATGACACCTGGGATGTCTTTCTCCATTGAGACGATTTAGTGTGGGCCCAGTGGGGATAACGGTCCCTGTCCTGGGGACCCACGAGGACAGAGGACATTTGCCCAGATGTCTCTAGCCTTTTCTCCAGACATCCAATTTGCTTGGGCACAATCTGTACAGATTCGCTGTGCAACTTCGGTGCCCTGGGAGACATGGATATTTAGATTCCCGTTAATCCACCCGACGTCCCTGTGACACGTGGGGTTGTTTGCCCCATTTTAAGGCTGAAGATTGGTGACTTGTCCAAGGTCCCAGGGTGAGTAAATCACGGCACTGGGATTTGAAGTCAGGTTTATCTGATTCTGGCCTGGGGTCTTGAATGTCTTTGACCATCCCCTAGTGCCATTTAGGCACCAGAACTTCCACCAACTGACTACCACTTCTTCCAGGCTTTGAACCACTTCTTGCAAGGAATAAGATTCCATTCTCAACAAGCTGTAGAAAACGCCCTTCGTGATTTCATCACTGCTTGCTCTCCAGGCTTTTGGACTGCTGGCATAAACAAGTTACCATTAAGATGGCAAAACTGTGTCCATAGTTCAGGCAGATACTTTGATTAATTGTACTGCTTCTTCTTGGAGACATAATAAACTAAAATAATGATTCAACATCAGGCATGTCGCATGCAATCACCTAATAACATTCATGACATCCCTCACCAGTGGCCGGGTTTTCCTTCTGCTCATTTCTTGGTCAAAAGTCACAGGAATAACTTGACGTTTTAATAAAAGCATTTCGTTTCAAATTTAAAGGAATCTTTCAGACTATAATCCATCCCCTTTTCCACCTGGACTCATTTCGTAGATAATGAAACTCAGGCCATAACATTTAGGGACTGGCCCAAGGTCACAGCCAACTCTCTAAAGGCAGATGCAAAAATCTGCCAGGGAGCATCCTAATTCCCAGGGCAGTGTCCCATCCATGGAGGACTCGGCTTGCCTGTAGACACACCCCAGAAATAGTGATCTAACAAAGTGGGACTATTCTCTGATGAAAAGTAAATCAGAAGTAAAATGAATGAGAAGCAGCGTAGAAGATCACTCTGACGGGAAGTCAATCAGTGGACAAGTGGCAGTTCTGCTGTGTTAGGAGCCAACACTCTTTATCACATCACTTTGCCGTGTGTGGCTTCCTTCCCCAGTTCACCTCATGGACCAAGATGGCTCCTGGAGCTCCAGCCATTACATCGAATAGCGGGAAGGAGGAGAACATTCCTTTTAATGAGACTTTCTGGAGCTTCCATACCACGGTTCTATCTCACCAGCCAGAAGTTAGCCTATGACCACTCTAGTTAAATAGGAAGCTGGAAAACGTCATCTTCAGTTAGGGGCCTAGTAATTCAAGTCAGGATTCTGTCCTTTCACTAAGGAAACTGGAGAAAGAAGCTCCCGGGAAGCTCATTAGTCTCTAAACTGGGTGCCAACACCACACCTCCTGGTCTGCTGCTCTAAGAATTCCCAGCAAAGAGGGCTGCTGAACTAGCAGTCCACTGGCAGAAAAACAAGTCTGTGTGTTTTTTTGTTTTCTTCCCTCCAGATAAAAGCAGGTCACTTTAGCTCTGGAAGAATCAGCATCATGGGACTTTTTAATATAAAGACCTAGCATGTATTTCTTGGTCCTAATAGGTTTTGGTCCACTTCAGCGACATCACTGGCTTTGGTGGCTTCTTGGATTTTGTCGAGCACGAGGTGGGGGTTTAGAACCTCCACAGGGAAGAGGTGGTGCACGTGAGTGTGGTGCTTGACGTGTGTGTAGTTTTAGAAGAGAAGGGAAACCTCCACTCCACTTTCCCAGTCATGTCCCAGGTTGAGCGAGCACAAAGCACTCATTTGGTTCATGTGCCGATTCTTCCAGCAACGTGGAGCCAGGGCTGCTGCTTTGAATGCCTAGAGGTAATTAGGGCTTGGAATGAGAGAGCAGAATGCAGAAGCAGGAGCAGCAGCCGAGAGATGGGCAAGTCCAGCCACCTGCTTTTGTAGATGAAAAAACAGAGCCCCAGAGATGTTACGTATTTGCCCAACAGTCACATAGATGGGACAGGAATCTTCCACCTTGCCACCTTCCTAACTCCTGGCTCAGGCTACTTTAACCATCCCTAAGGCTGTTTTATATATCGTGTTTGTGTGTGTGTGTTAATATAGTTCTTTAGCCATTTCCCCAACCAGAGACTCAGAACTCCTATTATATTTAAAGCAGTCGGCATGGCTTTGGTGTAAGGAAGATACGAAGATCAATAGGACACTTTCTCTCTTAAAGAATTTTCAGTCTAGAGAGGAATTCAGATGCTTCAACAACTAACTGTAGGGTGAGACAGAGGCACTCAGGGCTACACAGACTTAGGAGAGGTGACTGACGTGGCCAGGTGGGGAGACCAGAGAACTCCTCATGGATGAGGTCTTAAACCAGAGAGAGACGAGAGAAGGGGTGGTGTAGACAGAGGCGTAAGAGTCATGATGCTAGGGAATACCTCCCTGCCCCAGGCACTGCCTCTGGAATTAGGGAGGGCTCAATAGCAGGACCCAAAGAAGGGTAGCCCAGAGGGTCCTTCTGCCTGCAGGGGGGAGCTGCAGTCCTGCCAGCTTGTTGTACAGTGTTCTTGCTGTTGTTTGGCTGAAGTCAACAGCACTGGTGCAGGGTCATTACTAAGATCAGCTGAGCCAGAATCTCCGTGGGTGACACTCAGGCTGCTGTCTTCATTAACAGCCCCTCCCAAGTGATTCTGAAACCCAGCAGGCCACTTCTGAGCCAGGGAAGGGGTGAGTGAGTGAACCCTGATATAGACGGAGATGTGAGGGTGTGTCAGCTGACCTCTACAGTCCAGCTTCCAAGGGCAGGGGGCTGGTCAGGAGAACCGAGACACCAGATCCTGGGTCATACAGGACTAGCTCCCTGCTGTAGAGATGAGGACCCAGGGAAGGGGAAACTTTGTCCAGGCCCTGCAACTTGTCAGGACAGCCCCACTGGACCCTTGCCCCCGCCCCCTATCCCTTTCCAGACCCTCCTTCCCCTCAGCATGCCTCCCGGCCTCCCCCACTTGCTCAGGCCATGTCTGAAGTCTTTTCATGGTGAACAATGAGACAAAGGGTCTTTGTGGCTCTGGGTGCCTTTGTGTACATTTGTGTGCAGAGAGAGGTCCTACTGGGTCCCTGTTTTGCTTGCTGTTCTTGCTATTGGGGTGGGCATGCCTGGCTGGGACTTCAGAGATTTGGCGGGTGGTGGTGGTGATGTGGGGGGTGCATGTATGGGAGGGGGTGGGGCCAGAGGGACAGTGCTTACTGCTAATGGGATGAGTTGGTGGGGAGGCTGAGGAGGATGGCTTTGCTGGGAGATAGCTGAATGCAGCAAAGATGCCCCAGGGTCCAGGGATAGCCATCAGCAGGCCCTCTGATCCACAGCTGGTTACTTGGCTGTGGTGAAGGCATTGTCTGGTCAGTTGTCTCACCTTGGGGTCAGCAGAGTCCAGACTTGCTCCTCTTCTCTTCTCCTACACCCTTGTGACCCTCCACACTCCCTCACAATCCTTTTGTCAGTATTTAATTTTCTGCAATAGTATGTTCAGTGCCTGTTTGTCTGACAGAGGGCCAGCCCATTCCCCTGTACCCCCAGTGCCTTCCACAGAGCCCAGCAAGTAGCAGGAGCTTCATAGATGTTTGCAGAAAGTGCGATAGGTTGACTGCATGGGAGAAACAAGCAGTGGGCCTTTAGCAGGAAGGTTCTTGGCTGAGTCTGTCCCTGACGCTCTGTGGGGTTGTGAAACAACCACCTCTCTCTGTGGCTTATGTCTCCCCAGAATTAACAAGCAAAGCTCTACCTGTAAAGAGCTTCACAATCTGTTTCTTGATATCTGGTGCTTATCAGGTGGGACTGAGTTTCAGGGCCCCTGGCTCTAATTCCTGTCCTGCCCCTCATTAGTCCTGCTGCCACTGAACCTTGTGCCTTGATGGGGTTGCCAACCCTCAGAGTAGCTGTAACACCCCCTGAGAAGCTGGACACTTGGATGGGACGGTACAAAGGAGGGTCCCATTTGTTTCAACTAAGGAAAGAATAAAAAGTCTATTCAAAAAAGATTTCAGACATCAGCTAGAACTTACCAAGAGTTAGCCCAGATGGACATCAGAACTAGAGATAAAGGAAGGAAACAGTACAGCTCTAAGGCAGTGGGGTGTCTAACTTGTTGGGGGCTGGGTCGGAGCTGTTCTTGTCTGGATGAAGGGACTGGATTAGAGCCCTCAGGAGGACTTTGTCTGTTGTCAGGGTCAATAGTTAAATGAGTTCAGGGACAGAAACTTTGGCTCCTTTGCTGATTTCTGCGAAGCTCTGGCTAATGGTGTTCTCAGGGCTACAGATTTCCAGCAAACACCTGCTGAAAGCCTTTGCCTTGGGAGAGGCTCCAGCAAGATCTGGAGCTTTGGGGAAAAGCCTGCCAGGCTGGCAGCTTGCTCTGCTCCTTCCCGCGGGGTCCCCTGGTCCTCACTAACAGAGGGACCAAGGACCCAGGTGTCCCTTTCAGGCTCCTCTGACCCACTAGGCCCCCCTCTCCCTGCCAATTCGGGGCTTATCCCTCTTGGCTCTTGCGTGGCTCAGGAGGGACCCAGCCCCAATCATCTCAGCTCCAAGAGAGAAAAGGAAGAACATCTGCTAACACAAATGCTTTTCTAATTTCTTTTTAAATCTCACTCAGCATCTGCGTTAAACAAGGCTGATCGGCTTGTACAATATTTAATTTTGGAACCATTTCAAAAGGCGCTGGTAAGAGGGGAGTGATGGGGAGAACAGCAGCCTCCTAAATCTTTAATAGCGTGCCGGGTAGGAGCTTCCGCCGGGCTCCGTCCTAATCACACGGAAGAGAATAAGCAGAGACAGAATTTCTTAATAACAAATACCTTTGCAGCACCTCATTAAATCACTGCATTTCAGACACACAGCGGGACACTGGGGTGAATAAATAGTGCCATCTCCTAGTCTGGAGGATTTTCACATCTGAGTTATTCCTCCTGCATGCGATCAGTTCTTTTTCTCTCACTCTTTTATTGACTTATTTTTTTTTTTATTTTCACAAATGATTTTAGTTGATGAGTTCACTTAATAAAGACATTAGAAGCAAAGTTGAAAAAGCCCATCTTTCCTCTCCCCCCTTTCCCCTCTCCTCTTCTCCCCAACCTTGTAACCGCAAAGCCTGTGTGTTTTTGCAGTTTTACAAACAGCGGGCAAATTAGAGATGAGAGGAGGAGGGGGTGGGCAGGGCCGTGCTGGTTGATGTGACAACAAAGCCTTCCCTGGCTGGGTGTTGATGAGGATGGGGATAAATGGAGCATGAGAGGGAGAGGCAGGCAGGGGTGAGACAGTGGTGCTGCAGGTCCCCTGGCCACCTGTGGCTGCACGTCCCTGGACAGCCATGGGGACAGCCAGAGGACAAGGGAACGGAGAGAACCACATGTCAGTTGCACTTAAATGTTTGTTGAGCACTTATTCTGTGAGCCAGGCTCTGTACTGGGTGCGTCTAGTTAATGCTGTCCTTAACTATCTAAGCCAAACAGGCTCTTCCCACATTCTCCCTTAGTACAGTTGAATCAATCAATCGATCTGCTAATCAACATGGCAATATTGTAACGAAGAGCCAGTAACATGGCAGTCCATGGACTGTGTCTCACTCAATGATCTTTCTTGTTTTTCCCAAATAATGTCATCTACCTATTGTTCTTTTTTTTTTTATTTGTTCTGTTTTGTTTTTTAAAAGAACCAATCGCTCTAGAGCAGGTTTTTTAAACTGTGGTTTACGACCCCTTCGTGGTTCTTCAAATCAGTTTAGAAGGAATCCCAGGTTGCCTGTGCTTTATTTTTGATTTGTACAGAAATCTACCTCTAAGTAAGTCCTTAAGCGGTATATTTTCGGAGTCAGTGTATGGGGCATTATGTTCTCTTACTTTCGTACATAAACTTCACTCAGAATAAACGTGGACTAGAATAAGCAGGACAGGATGGGCTGGGAGGGGATAGGACAAAACAGAAAAGAGAAGAAATAAAAGAAGAGGAAAGAAAACGGTGAACATGGTTCACACATAGTAAGATAAGTTTTTTTTCTTGCAGTTTTTGGCTGGGGCTGGGTTTGAACCTGCCACCTCTGGCATATGGGGCCAGTGCCCTACTCCTTTGAGCCACAGGTGCTGCCCCACAGTAGGATAATTGTATGTGCAGTGTGTTTATCTGCTGGTCTATGATGAGTGT
>CAUYQV010170606.1:0-22566 GCA_963574575.1 Galagoides demidoff
CAAAGAATAGCCAGGCATTGTGGTGGGTGCTTGTGGTCCCAGCTACTTGGGAGGTGGAGGTAGGAGACTCACTTGAGCCCAGGAGTTGGAGGTTACTGTGAGCTGTGATGCCACAGCACTCTACCCAGGGGGACAGCTTGAAGCTCTGTCTCAAAAAAAAAAAAAGTGGTTAAACAAATAAACACATTTTTCAGGCATGTTGAATGGGATTAGTAATAAAATGGATAGCCAGGGAGACCAAGGGAACTTCCAGGTAACAAAATAGGAAATGATGAGGGTCTGGGAGAGGGGAAAGAGGGGACAAATCTGAGAGACAGTTCTCTGATGTGGGTATAGAATGAAAAAGAGAGAATATCTAATGCTGATAGCTCCAGGCTTGGAAACTGAAAGTTAATTCCTATTCCATCAGGAACTTTTACTGACTCTGGGACATGAAAGCTACTGAGAAATACTTTTTTAAACTGCATGAGCAAGCAGAAAGCCCATGATTTCCTCTTGAAGTTTGTTACTGTCTCTTGAAGTGTGAAAGTTCTGTGTATTGCCCAGTGGTTAAAAGAGGTTCTAATTCTAATGAGAATTGCTACTGTGGTACTTTTAGCTTTAGTAAGGGAAAGTGGGGGAAAGTCTATGAAGGGGCTTCCAGGGATTTTACTGCAACTTTGAGGGAGAGGTGATGGAAACGCTAACTTTTGTATAGGAGAATGTGGGAGGAGAGGCATGATCTCTCTTTACTTGTTGCCTAAGAAGATAATTTAGCTTCTTGGTTTTTCATTTTATGCAGACTTTTATATCCACTGGGAGACTGTAGAGGCCCACTGGAGGATAGACTTGGATTTTTTTGTCTATACTTTGGTGGTTCCTACTGAAGTACAGAACATTATAGGAAGTATAAACTTCTGGCTGATTTATGTAGTAAGATCTGGCCTTAGGCAAAATATTGTGAATGAAACAACACTTCTCCCACCCCACAGCATGGTCATGTCCTCCCTATCACAGTGGTTTTCTCAGACTCCTTCCTGTTGTCTGCCGTGGGAGTTTGTTCTTCTTTTCCCTCTAGCACCATGCCCTAATTGCTAATCAACTTTATTGAGGTATAATATAACATGCGAAAATTCACTTTTTTAACAAAAGGCTACTCAAGTGTAACAGTGGGATTCAAGGAAATCTGTAATTGGGTGTGATCAGTTAGTCATAAACACCATTGCCCTTGGACCAACCTAACTTTACTGATTTTAAGTGTGTAGTTCAAGTTTTGACAAAAATATTGCCATGTAACCACTACCACAAACAAGATAGAGAATATTTGCATTACTCTCCAAAGTTTCCTTGTGCTTAGTTTCTTCTCTTCCCCAACTTATTTGACGAGTTAATCACATTTGTGCTTGCCCCATTATTGCAGAAGGAAGAGTTCTTTGTTTTTGTTTTTTCCCAAAATTCATACTGTGATTCCACCTTAGCCCAAGCACTAGAAATACTTAATACAAAGGTCTGGCCTTAAAGATCACTCTATGGAGTTTCATTTTCTGTAGGAGGTGAGAGAAGACAGAAAAGGAGTTTAGGTGGTTTTTATTGACGCTTTCCTTCATACACTTACCACTGTGCATTTATTAATGATGTCTGCCTTTGAAACTTTGTTTCCTTACGCATTTTTGGGGTCGAGTTTGACCTTTAACAGTTCCTCTTCCCCATCTCTCTTGGTTGTAATGTCAGTTTGAGTTTGTGCTGATACAGCTTCAGTTTAGCAGAAACCCATCCCTGGCTTCCTCATGCTTTCAGCATTCTCCATTCCTCTTCCACTTAGAATTCCTCACCTGGAATTCTCCTTAATTAGCAGATATTAGCATTAAACATCTTGTACAAGAGAGGCTTTTTGCCAATTGTGGAACTTAATTACGTTTTGATTTCAAAATAATGGCTCCAATCTTGATTGAACTCAAAGGAGAAGTGCAGTACATCCCTAATGTTCCTTAGGGTCATCTGTCTACCTCCTTGGCCCCATGTGCAGTTGTGGCTAAAAGTGTGAACAAAGTGTTGGACTGGAAGAAGCGTGAACATAAAAAAAATTTTGTCTATCCTTGGTCATATGTACAAAACCATACATTGTTCCGGCTAGGAATCCTGCATGTATGGTTAGGGTTTCTACTTCTTCATCAACACACAGTGAAACCAGAGAAATTTTAGACAGGAAAAATAAAATGATCAGGCTGGTGAAGACAGTAGAGATTAAAAGGTTAG
Source organism: Galagoides demidoff (assembly GCA_963574575.1). Lineage (NCBI taxonomy): Eukaryota > Metazoa > Chordata > Mammalia > Primates > Galagidae > Galagoides > Galagoides demidoff. The sequence continues at coordinate 2,236 of CAUYQV010170606.1, forward strand.
AACTGCAGGAAGATGGTAAGCTGAGGTTATGGTGAATGTGTGATATCAGTAGTAGAAGTTTATAACACCAAATCTGAGTTTAGTAGAGATGCTTGTTCGATCTTGAAGTAAATAAATAAATGCATGACATTTTAAATGAATTTCTACTTTAATCATTACATTTTACATTTATGAAACACATTACCACAAGTTAAGGTATCAGCTAAGATGTAGTACACATGTCAGTAAAAATGGCCTGGGTAATTCACAGATGATAGCACATTGACTTACCAATCCTCTCTTTAAGAGCATTTAACAGTTTACCAGTAAGAATTGTTTTAGTTGGAAGTAGTAGAAACCCACCTTAAAGCCCAAAATGGTCTTATTTGCTTGTATGACCTAAAAGTCTAGGCATGGTTGGAATCAAGTCTCAGACATGGTCTTTGGGGCACCCTGTCACAGACTTTCATGTGCTGTTCTGACATTGGTTCCATTCTCAGGACAGCTCTTTTTGTGATGAAAAGATGGTCAGTGGCACCTGCTGACCATGTGATTTTTCAGCTCTGGGCCTGGAGGAAGAGAGCTTGATAGAGGAATTCTGGTTGCCCTTGCTCAGAGTCATGTGCCCTTTCTTTTCATTATGCCCGGTCAGCAGTGTGGAGGCAATACCATGAGTGGTCAAATGTGTGCTCAATCTAGAGGCCAAGGGGAGATCAGGGCACTGTAACTGATAGTCATCAGTCTCACTTCAACCTCATAGGATGGCTGAGAGCCATACCCCATCAGAGGAATAGTACTGATGGGTAGATAAAACAAAACAACTGTCCTCAATTGTTCACTGTGAAGTCACCAAAGTGACAGTGATTGAATTCTGTTCCTTCTTTTCTGATCTTTGAGCAGAGGAATGGGAGAATTTTGCATGACAAGGAGGACCTTAGGTATCTTTCCCTAGAGAATAATTTTTTTTTTTTTTTGAGACAGAGTGGCCTTTGGTAGAGTGCGAGGCATCATCATAGCTCACAGCACCCTCAAACTCTTGGACTTGAGCAATCTTCTTGAGTAGCTGGGACTACCAGCGTGCACCACTATGCGTGGTTAGTTTTTCTATTTTTAGTAGAGATGGGGTCTTGGCTGAGGCTCGTCTTGAACTCCTGAGCTCAAGCAATCCACCGTCTCGGCCTCCCAGAGAGCTAGCATTACAGACATGAGCCACTGTACCTGGCCTATGATTTCTTAATGTTTTAAATTAAATTGAAATAATTTTCTAAGAGATGAGGGTCTCACTCTGTGGCGTAGGCTGGAGTACGGTGGCATGATTCTGAGTTCAGTGTTACTTCAAACACCTGAGTTCAAGTGATCCTCTTGCCTCAGGCTCCCAAGTAGCTAGGACTCTAAGAATGCACCACCACACCTGGCCTGAATTACTCAGTTTCTTATTCCCTCTTATTGTTTGGGTCTTTCCTTGTTCATCTCTGGTGGTCGTCTATTCTACTCTCTTGGTTCCATCCTGTCATCTTCTTTTTGTCCCTATTTTATCTACCCACCCTTTATGCTCTGTTGTGATTTTTTTTTTTTTTTGAGACAGAGTTTTACTCTATCACCCTTGGTAGAGTGCTGTGGCATCAACTTACAGCAACCTCTACCTCTTGGGCTTAGGTGATTCTCTTGCCTCAGCTCCCAAGTAGCTGGGACTACAGGTGCACGCCACAATGCCCGGCTATTTTTTTTGTTGTTGTTGCAGTTTGGCCAGGCCAGGTTTGAACCTGCCACCCTGGGTATATGGGGCTGGTGCCCTACCCACTGAGCCACAGGCACTGCCCTGTTAAGATTTTTTGTAACCAAATATATATACACACTCATACCTATAATGGAATAAAATAAATTATTATAGAGTAAATTGTTATTTAGTAACTTAGATTGGGGAGGGTACCTCATTTGTACTTTGGCTTTGTTCAGATCCTCCCTGAATCTGACATCATAATAGGAAGTAATTTTATATGAGTTTGCATAACTCATTTTCTGTGTGTGTGTCTGTTTCATACAGTTAAGTGCTTTTGTGTTAGATGAGTTTTCAGACTAGTTAGACTAGACTATTTCCACTTTAGTTTTTCAGCTTGCCATATTAGAGTACATATAATAAATGACCAGATACTCCTTTAAAGACATGATCATGCTTTAAAACATTTTGGTTAATAGTACTTAACTTTTGCATAAAATTAGTTTCTATATACTTAAGCTGAGAAAAATCTTACTTCTACTTTACAAGAAGCATGATTAGGTTAGGAGCAGAATTTCTAGAGATGTTTTCTATAAAATTGGGAAATTAGTTCTCTTAATAAGGAATTTGGGTCAGAACCTGGATTAAATTTTTATCAATTCAGAATGTATATTTCTTACTTTAGAAATGAAAACATGAAACCTAGCTGGGCGTTGCGGCATTTACCTATAGTCCCCATTCCTTGGGAGGCTGAGGCAAGAGAATTGCCTAACCCCAGGAGTTGGATGTTGGAATTGGAGGTTGCTGTGAGCTTTGACGTTACAGCACTCTATTGAGGGCGATAGAGTGAGACTCTGTCTCTACAAAAAAAAAAAAAAAAAAAAGAAAAGAAAAAGTGAAATCCTTCAGAGTTAATATTGCATTTTAACCCACTCTTACTCTTATACTCATTTTTTTTAATCCTAAACCAAAATTTATCAATGTCTGTACTATTGGTAGTAGGCTGGTTATTTTCTTTTTGTTGGAGGCTGTCCTGTGTGTGTTGTAGGATGTTTAATCAAATCCCTGACCTTTATCTTCTAAATCCAGTAGCACCCTCCTGCCCCAGTTGTGATATACCAATATTGTCTGCAGATGTTCTGGATGTCCCCTGGTATCACTACCTTAAGGCTTAGTCTAGGGTAAGAAAAAGTGAGAAAGAGTTAAAAACAGCAAGAAGGGTTAATTGGAACAACTTTAAAAAAAATGGTTGACATATAAGCAACATTTTTTCATATGGAAATGATACATTGTAGGTGATTTGGATAATACAGAAACATATAAAGGAAGAAAAGTTAAACTAAATTAATTATACCACCTACAGATAATCATTGTCATTACTTAAGTCTTTTATCTACATTCATAAATGGTAATGATTTAAAAAATGATTTTAAAATGATTTTTAATCATTTTTTAAAACTAAACGTGTATTGTGAGAATTTTTATATCAATAAATATTTATTGAACTATTGTTAATGGCTGTATAATATTATATCATTTGGGTATACAAAATTTATTTACTGCTGGGCATTTTTCACTATTAGAAGTAATGTACTGTGAGCATCATTGTACATAAATCTTTGCTTAGTCAATTTTAGAATCCCGTCTCCTTGGCAAGAATTGGCATTTATATTTATACAGAAGAGGGCATTCACATTCATTTTGTTTTAAAAATAGCACTTTTTATGTGCAGTTCCTCAAGGCTGGGGTGACCAGATGTCCCACTTCTAGGAGCTGCTTTCTGCTTTTGATATCTTTGTTTTGTTTTGAGAAATCTTCCCACAGTAGAAATATACAAATTCATTTAAAAATTTAATCTTTTAGAATTCTGAACTGTTTTCTTTTTCTGCCAGTTTTCATTATTGTTGTTCTTACTCCTTTTGTTTCTTTTTGATCATGGATGAATCTGTGCCAGAGAGAATAACTAAATTACAAAGAAGTTTTATTTATTTTATTTTATTTTATGTATTTATTTTTTTTGAGACAGTCTCACTATGTCACCCTCGGTTGAGTGCTATGGTGTCACAGCTCACAGCAACCTCAAACTCTTAGGCTCGAGTGAGTCTCTTGCCTCAGCCTCCCAAGTAGCTGGGACTACAGGCATCCACCACAATGCCCAGCTATTTTTTGGTTGCCACTGTTATTGTTTAGCAGGCCCAGGCTGGGCTTGAACCCACTAGCCTTGGTGTTTGTGGCTGGTGCCCTACTCACTGAGCTATGGGTGCTAAGCCCACAAAGAAGTTTTAAAAGAAAAAACATATACTGTGTTAAGAGTATAAATGAAACTAATTTTAATTTACAAATTAAGTTAAACTGGATACTATGTTACCCTTTTATTGTAGACATATCCTCCTAAATTAGAACAAACTAACTTTTGTCTAGAATAGGCCATGCATTTACTTTCAGAGGGCAGTAGAAAACCTGAGAGTTCTTTAGCAATAACCTGCTTTAAGACGATTAGAATGGAGCAAGATGCACTCAGTAGTAGAGGTTGCACCCTAAAATGGGATCTTTATAGCACTCAGAAGGTGTTTGGGGATTTGTGAGGCCTTTAGATCATTGCTATATACAGCAGCTCTCACAAAGGACTTGGGTGTGGTGGTAGTCACAAACCTGGACGAGGGTTGATGTATGGAGCCTTAGATATTAAAGGCATAGGGAACTGAATGGAAGACTTAATGTCCTTTGCTTTTCTTCCTCCACTAAAACCTTGATTTTCAGGGGTAGTGCCTGTGGCTCAGTGAGTAGGGTGCTGGCCCCATATACTGAGGGTGGCAGGTTTGAACCCGGCCCGGGCCAAACTGCAAACAAAAAATAGCTGGGTGTTGTGGCAGTTGCCTGTAGTCCCAGCTACTCGGGAGGCTCAGGCAAGAGAATTACCTAAGCCCAAGAGCTGGAGGTTGCTGTGAGCTGTGATTTTAAAGTACTCTACGGAGGGCACCAGAATGAGACTCTGTCTCTAAAAAAAAAACCCCAAAAAACCAAAAAGACAAAACCTTGATTTTCCCTTAATTAGTTATTTGTTTTCTTCTAAAAATAGTGGCTTGAGTAAGTGTATAACTCTGTAGTAGTATAATTATCAAATAATAATGATTAATATTTACTGACATTATATTGTTGTCCAGACACTATTCTAAGGGCCTTGTTAGAACTGTGTAATTTCTTGGCTTCCACCCCTCTCAGTATCCTGAAAGAGAAGTGCATCATAGCAGGACTCAAGGGCATGGGCATGGACTCTGCACCTAGAAGTTGGATCCTGGTTTGGTTCAGGTTTTACTTATTCAATTTCTATGTGTTCTTGAGCAAGCTACTTAACCTCTTTGTACCTCAATTTTCTCATCTTTATAATGGTGGTAATATCTACTTCATGTGGTTAATGAAGACTAAATTATTTTATTTATTTAATTTTTTAGAGACAGAGTCTCATTTTGTCACCCTCAGTAGAATGCTGTGGCATCACAGCAACCTCCAGCTCTTGGGCTTAGGCAATTCTCTTGCCTCAGCCTCCCGAGTAGTTGGGACTGCAGGTGCCTGCCACAATGCCTGGCTATTTATTTATTTATTTATTTATTTATTTTTTGCAGTTTGACTGGGGCCAGGTTTGAACCTGCCACCCTTGGTATGTGGGTCCGGCACCCTACTCACTGAACCACAGGTGCCTCTTTATTAGTATGTTAAAAAATACGTAGCAGGTAGTAAATTCTTACAAATATTAGCTGCTATTGTTGCTATCACAGTTGTCATTCTCCTTTCTCTCTGGCTGCTCTGTCTTCTTCAGAATTTTGCCTACCTCCTTTTGCACCTTATATGTTAGTGCTCCTGGGTTCTGACCTTGACCTATACTCCTTCCCAGTGTGGCCTGATCCATTTCTGAAGAATCAGGTACCAGTTTTGTGCTAATGACTTCCAAGTCTAATTCTAGTCTACTTGCTCCCTCTACAAACCTAGATTCCCTACAAACAACTGTTTTACGGACATCTTCACAAGCATCTCAAACTGAGCATATTCAAAATTGAACTTGTCACCACCTCCTTTCCTCTTCTTATCACTTTACCTGATTCATTTCACCATGTCTTAGTTTCCTCATCTGTACAATGGGATAATACCTCCTCTGTAGGGTTGTCATGAGGATTAAATGAGATTGTTTATGCAAAGCATTGAGAATAATGCCTAGGATATATTTTTAAAAAGTATTATAGAGTTGTTATTGACACTTATTTTGAAAAGTACAGAGTTTATTTATGAACAAAACAGTAATCATTTAAATTTGGCTTACTGATCAGCTCTGAAAGCTAAATTCTGATTTTCTTTGTGCTATTGAGAAAAAACAAGTACAGTCCCAAGAAGTTTGGTCTGGAACCTTTTTATTTCTGTTATTTTTGAGAAAATAAACCTTGAATAAAGACATGCTAAATAAAACATACTAAACCCTGAATAAAAATTTCAAATCTATATGCAAATATATGTTGGCATATTATTTTGCAGATGGAAAAAAGAGCTCAAGTATCTTGTCTTGGGTCACTGAACTATATTATGGTGGGCTGGGAGTGATGGCTCATACCTGTAATCCCTACCCTGGCACTTTAGGAAGCCAGGATAGGAGGATCACTTAAGGCGAGGAGTTGGAGACCAGCCTTTTTGTGAACCAGCAGGAGAGGGAACCAACCAGAGTTGGAATGGTGAGGAATGAGGAAACAAAATACACATGAGGCAAAGATGGGATGGGAAGGACTGGAGCAGCTAAGATTGTAGCCAGCACTGAAACATGAAAACAGCTTTATTATATAGTATCTAAACAAGGTCACTTATTTAAACAAAGTTGCTTACTAGAGGGAAATTGATGTGAATATAGTACATGCAGTAAAGATTAACTTTAGTAAGGAAAAGCTATGTGTGCTTTCCTGCAAAAGATAAAAAGGAAAGTATGCAGGGGCTACATGACTTCTGGCAGAGGAGAAAAGCATGTTGTTGAGAAAAGAATGTTGTTGTTCAAGAAGGAGAAGCAGTAGGGTGTTGTTCCTTGAACGTCTCCCCAGGCTGTGGGGGCCTTGCCGTCTCACAGCCAGTACTCCACACAGCCTAAGCAACACTGCGAGATCCCCATCTCTACAAAAAATAAAAAGAAATTAAAAAAAAAAATTGCCAGGCATGGTGACATGCACCTATAGTCCCAGGTACTTAGGAAACTGAAGTGAGATGATTGCTTGAGCCGAGTCTGAGATTCTATGGAGCTATGATGATGCCACTGTACTCTAGCCTGGGTGACACAGTGAGACCCTGTCTTAAAAGAAGAAAAAGAAAAGGGTGGCTCATGCCTGTAATCCTAGCATTCTGGGAGGCCAGGAGGGTGGATTGCCTGAGCTCATGCATTTGAGACCAGCCAGAGCCAGAGTGAGACCCTGTCTCTAAAAATAGCTAGGTGTTGTGGGGGGCACCCATAGTCCCAGCTACTGGGGAAGCTGAAGCAAGAGAATCTTGAGCCCAAGAGTTTGAGGTTGCTGTGAGCTGTTATGCCACTGCACTCAAAAAAGAAGAAAAAGAAAAGACATATTTGATGGCAGAGCAGTCAGGAAATTCTGGACTATTTTCTAGCAGGGTAGAATATGGTTTCAAACTTCCTGAATTCAGTAAGGGTGTATTTTGCAAGTAACTACTCTCTTAAAAATCAGAGTTGACCACGTATATAGTGAAATTCATTCCTGATGGTGCGTATGGGTTCCACTCTGATGCCAGAAGTTGGACTGGTGACAGTGACAGTGTTCCTTCAGGAATCCTCAGCAATGTACACTGAAGAATCCTCCATTCTAAAGGAGCTGAGGGTGGTACCCGTAGCTCAGTGGGTAGGGTGCTGGCCACATACACTGAGGCTGGCAGGTTTGAACCCGGCCCAGGCCTGCTAAACAACAATGACAACTGCAACCAAAAAATAGCTGGGTGTCGAGGTGGGCATCTGTAGTCCCAGCTACTTGGGAGGCTGAGGCAAGAGAAATACTTAAACCCAAGAGTTTGAGGTTGCTGTGAGCTGTGACACCATGGCACTCCGTCAAGGGCTATGCAGTGAGACTGTCTCAAAAAAAAATTATAATTAAAAAAAAATAAAGGAGCTGAAGTTTCTGTGCTCATATAGATCTTTACAGTGGCACAACATTATAACTTCTCGGATCAGTATGCCATGACTCAGTGAACTTGGGAATTTAGGGAGGAGACCAAGTAGTAGCATCTTTCGTCCACTGAACTGTGATGCCTGGCTTCTTAGGAGGCCAGTTACTCTTGCAGGACACAATGATACAAGGGACTTTACCTAAGAAAGGCAATCAGTTGAACCCAATTCTTTGTACCCTCAATGGACCCCAAACAATAAAAAAAAAAGAAGTGGGCCCCTGAGATACACAGGTGTATTAAAACTAGGGTTACTCGGCTCGGCGCCCGTGGCTCAAGTGGCTAAGGTGCCAGCCATATACATCTAAAGTGGCGGGTTCAAATCCAGCCCAGGCCCACCAAACAACAATAACGGCTGTAACCAAAAAATAGCCAGGCATTGGTGGCGGGTGCCTGTGGTCCCAGCTACTTGGGAGGCTGAGGCAGAAGACTCGCTTGAGCCTAGGAGTTGGAGATTGCTGTGAGCTGTGATGTCAGAGCACTCTACCCAAGGGGGACAGCTTGAGGCTCTGTCTCAAAAAAAAAAAAAAAAACAACTAGGGTTACTCAACCAGTGGGGACTTGCTGAATGGCTAGAAGGTCTGCTGGCTAACTTTCTTTTATTCAGCAGCAACATGTGGGTTTTCTTGTCCTTGGGGGAATGGCAGAGCAGGGCATCCAAGTGTGAGTGATGACCTGGCTAGTGATGTGCAGTTTCTCATAGGTCTCATCAAATCTGGCCAAAAGAGCACGCACATCCTTCACTTTTCCCCTCACTTTGGCCAGCACTTCCTCTGAGAATGGATGTCTTTTCACAAATATTGCTACATTTCCTTCCTTAGCATCTGTTAGTATCTTCTGGGGGTTTCCAATATATCTGACTGGATATGGATTATAATATTTGAATTAATGCAGGCTATGCTTTCTGGATTTGTGATTTGAGAAAAAATTGACAGAGCTTTTGCCACCTGGTTCTGATTCAGAGCTGATGCCATAGTGAAACAGGATACTCTTCTGGAGAGAACTCCTTTGATTAGGGGTTCTTCTCTTAACAATAGTACAGATTTTGAGAGATTCAGAGTTACTCAGTTTGTAGCAAATTTCAAAACCATGGATGATTTTGCTGAACTTCACATCTTGATTTTCATCTCTATCAATATTTCTGAAGCACTTTTATATTTATCCTAGATAAATAACGTATCCATTAAAATATTGAATTACGTGGAATCTGTGAAGAAACCTTGTAAATAGGGGTCTTTGAGGAGTGCCAGTACAGACCCCTCAAGATCCAACCTATGGCCTCGTGAAAAGTGGTCCAGACTTATATTCTGCCAAAGTGAAATTTCTGTTCTCTGCGTGGTACCTGTAAATGACTAAATGACACTTTCAGCCAGCTCCACATCATCCTAGAACTCACATAAAGCAAACAAGTTTCTCAACTCCTCTTTCAAGATGAGCTTGTTCTGGGCAGTGTCTGTGGCTCAAGCAGGTAGGGCACTGGCCCCATATGCCAGAGGTGGCAGGTTTAAACCCAGCCCTGGACAAAAACTGCAAAAAAAAAAAAAAAAAAAAAAAAGATGAGCTTGTTCTGGGTCAATTTCTCTTCCAAGTTTCTTTCTTTTTATTTTTTTAGAGACAGAGTCTCACCTTATCGCTCTCGGTAGAGTGCCGTAGTGTCACAGCTCACAGCAACCTCCAGCTCCTGGGCTCGGGTGATTCTCTTGCCTCAGCCTCCCGAGTAGCTGGTACCACAGGTGCCCGCCACAATGCCCAGCTATTTTTTGTTGCAGTTTGGCCAGTGCTGCCACCCTTGGTATATCCCATCATTTGTTTTTTGACTCAGCATCTAGACCAGTGTTTGGCCTGTGGTAAATACCAAGTCAGTGATTGAATGAACGAATGAATTAAATGACATTAAAGTATCATTGGAAAGGTCTCTCCAAGTCTTCCCCTTTGTTTCTGTATTTTTTGAGTTTAACATTCAGCATTCTCAAAAAAAAAATACATAGTCCTATATAGTCCCAGGTACCTAGTAGCTGAACCACCTAGGATCACTTGAGCTGGGAGTTAGAGGTTACAGTGAGCTACGATCACATCACTGCACTCCACTCTTGGTAACTCTGAGACTTTGTCTGGGGAAAAACAAAAAACAAAAAAAAGGGCGGTACCTGTGGCTCAAAGGTGTAGGGTTCTGGGCCCCATATGCCAGAGGTGGCAAGTTCAAACCCAGCCCTAGCCAACCGCCCCCCTCCGCAAGAAAACCTAACCTTAATTTTTAAGTTGTCTTTTATTGAATGATTGATTGATTGAGACAGTCTAATTATATCCCCCTCAGTAGAGTGCTGTGGTGTCATAGCTCACAGCAACCTCAAACTCTTGGGCTTAAGTGATTCCCTTGCCTTAGCCTCCCAAGTAGCTGGGAATAGAGGCATTGGCCACAATGCCTGGCTATTTTTTTGTTGTAGTGGTCATTGTTGTTTAGCAGGCCCAGGCTGAGTTCGAACCCACCAGCCCCCAGTGTATGTGGCCGGTGCCTTAACCACAGAGCTGTGGGCGCCAAGCCAAGTTGTCCTTTATTACCAAGATTCAGAATCCCAGGAAGACAGGGAGATTGTTCCTAAAGCCTGCCTTACTTTGAAAGAACTTTACAGAGTTTGTATACCCTTCCTAAAAGTTACCTACACACACAAACACAAAACCCAAAAAAGCAAAGTAATTTTAGCATTCAAATAATCTTTTTTTTTTTTTGAGACAGAGTCTCACTATGTGGCCCTCAGTAGAGTGCTGTGGCATCACAGCCACCTCAAACTCTTGGACTTCAGCCTCCCAAGTAGCTGGGACTACAGGCACCTCCCCACAACTTCCATCTATTTTTTGTTGTAGTTGTCATTGTTGTTTAGCAGGCCTAGGCCGGGTTCAAACCCGCCAGCCCCAGTGTATGTGGCTGGTACCCTAACCACTAAGCTATGGGTGTCGAGCCAGCATTCAACTAGTCTTATTTATCAGTAGCTTTTCATGAGCTTCCTCCCTTCCACCCTTCTTTTGGCATAAGAGAAGAGAACGACTTTATCCTTCTCTTCACCAGTTTAATGCATCATTATAGATTTCTTTTCTTGATTCTCCAGTTCTGCCAGTCTCTTTTTCAGCCCACACTGTGATGAACAGTACTGACTCAAAGAACAGATCTCAACATGCTGCTCTCTTGCTCACAACTCCTGACTGGTACCCAGTCCCTTCTTCCCTCAATCTAATTATCTGCTATCGAACTGTCATTTAGGACTCATGATCTTTTTCTAACCCTGCTCTCTTGGCCTGATCCTTTACAACACTGGGGTTTCTCAGACTTAATTGAATATGGCAATTATCTGGAATGCTTTTTAAAACATAAATTTTTGGATCTTGTGTCCAGAGACTTCAAACCAGTAGGTTCAGAGGCCTCAGGAATCATTTTTAAGCAACACTGTAAGAGATTCCAATGTAGGTATTTTATGGAACACCATTTTAAGACACTTGCCTCTTGAACCTGTGTTTGAGTTTTGCTTCACCCTGTTTACCATACCTCCCTCTTGCTAAGATTCCCCCACCTAGTAGGTCCTCAATAAAAATGGAATTGAATTATATATTAAGTGGTGGTGTGTCTTTTTAAAATCATAAGATGGGCTTGACGCCTGTGGGTCAAGTGGCTTAGGCACCAGCCACATACACCTAAGGTGGCAGGTTCGAATCCAGCCCGGGCCCACCAAACAACAATGATGGCTGCAACCAAAAAATAGCCAGGCGTTGTGGTGGGTGCCTGTGGTCTCAGCTACTTGAGAGGTGGAGGCAGGAGACTCGCTTGAGCCCAGGAATTGGAGGTTGCTGTGAGCTGTGATGCCAGGGCACTCTACCCAGGGGGAGAGCTTGAGGCTCTATCTTAAAAAAAAAAAAAATCAGAAGATGATATTACTGTAGACATACTGTCTGCCAATTTGGGGTTTTGTTTCCCCTGGCTATCCTTTTTTTTTTTTTTTAATAAATTATGATTTATTTATGTAATGGACCATGATATGAGTACAAAGGATGCTTGAAAGTAAGGATCTTTTTTTTTTTTTTGCAGGTTTTGGCCAGGGCTGGGTTTGAACCCACCACCTCCAGCATATGGGGCCGGCACCCTACTCCTTTGAGCCACAGGCGCCACCCCTCCCCTGGCTATCCTTAATGTTTCACTTTTAATAGAATATGTGTAAAAACCTGGCACATTGCAGTGACCCAGTAAATCTTTTTGCTATTTTTAAAGGCAACTGGAAAAACTGCCTTCCTTATATTAAAACATAATTGAGAGTCTTTTATGGCAAAAGATGTTCCATTACCTTTACTAATAGTAAGTGTGAAATAGTGTAGGAAATGGCTTGCAAAATTATTTTGGGAGTTATTTTCCTTTTTAAGAAAAAGCTAAAAAGTATTAAAAACAATAAATGTCCAGTTCAAAATCTTGGAAAATTTAGAAATGCAAAAGAAAAAATTGAATATAATCTCACTATTCTCAGATACTCTTAATATTTTGGTGGTGTCTTTTATTTATTTATTTATTTTTTTGAGACAGAGCCTCAAGCTATCCTCCTGGGTAGAGTGCTATGGCATCACAGCTCACAGCAACCTCCAACTCCTGAGTTCAAGCAAGTCTCTGCCTTTGCCTCCCAAATAGCAGGGACCACAGGCGCCTGCCACAATGCCCAGCTATTTTTTGGATGCAGCCGTCATTGTTGTTTGGCGGCCTAGGCTAGATTAGAACCCGCCAGCTCAGGTGTATGTGGCTGGCACCTTAGCCACTTGAGCCACAGACACTCAGCCAGTGGTGGTATCTTTTTTAAATCTTCTTTTTAGTTTTTTTTTTTCTGGTATGTATTTTCTTTCACAAAATAGTTTGATTTTGTAGAAAGCTTGTTTTTTCTAAGTGGTATATTATAAGGATTTTCCTTTGCCCATACATATTCTTCTACAGTATGTTTTTTAATGGCTTTAGAGTATTTTTTTTTTTTTTTGAGACAGAGTCTCACTATGTTGCCCTTGGTAGAGTGCTGTGGCGTCATAGCTCACAGCAACCTCAAACTCTTGGGGCTGAGGGATTCTCTTGCCTCAGCCTCCCAAGTAACTGGGTCTACAGGTGCCTGCCACAACGCTGGGCTATTTTTCTGTTGCAACTGTCATTGCTGCTTTAGCTGGCCTGGGCTGGATTCGAACCTGCCAGCCTTGGTGTATGTGACTGGTACCCTATCCACTGAGCTATGGGCACTGCTGGCTTTAGAGTATTATATTGGATTTGTCATATGGTACTCAACTAGTCCTTTATGATAAATACTTCTTACTTTTTGACAGTTTACATTTTAATTAAAGAGAACCAAAAGCCTTTGTGTTTGTTCGTAGTTATTAATGAATTTGACTATAGTTGCGAAACATCCCATTTTTCTATAATATTGGTATAAAAACTTGGTGATTATGAGATCAGTGTTTAGAAGATTAGTTAGATCTCAGAAGACTAAAGCAACACAGGAATATCAAAGTACTAAGGAATAAATTCCTAATTATACTTATATATTTGGGGTCTCAGAGTGTGTCAGCCATAACAGTTTACTAGAAAGAAATTCTAGAGACTCTACAGGTAAATATCAAGATTATTAGTCAAAGGGCCAGGCAAATCAAGCTGTAGATTAGTCCCAACTTTAGAGGGACACAGGATCCCTTCCTCCTCCAGTATTTTGGAAACCATATGGCAGAATGAATATTATAATCTACACATTCTCTTGTTGACTGAGGAGACTATTGCTGACTAATAAAAGCCACTCAGGATTTGTAAAGCCATTGCATTCATATTGAATGGCTGGATAACCTGGTTGCTCAGAGGCTGTTGGCTTTGGAAAGGGTAAGGTTGACTCACACTAAAGGGAGGAGAAATAACTAGCAGAGACAGTTATTAAGGAAAAAACACATTTACTGAATCAAGAGAAGTAATGTGGGAAATAATCACCAAGACATACGATTGAGCTCTTGAAACTCTGAAAAGGTGTTTTTTAGTTAATGTTTTTCAGATAAGCGCCTCTGCTTTGCAGATGCTATAATTAAATGTTTCTTATAATGAGTTCACTACTGAAATGTGTCTGGGAAACTGGCCAGAGGTCTTAAGGGGCCCTATTCTTCAAAAGATGTACTCTTCCCTTGAGGCAGAGGTGGCATTTCTTTGGTTTCAAGAGTTTTCTGAGTCTATGTCACAGCAATACCTTAGTGTCAGGAATAAGAATAATCTGTGGAACATTCAGAAATTGCCTCCTCAGTCACTGCCTTTGGGAGTCATTGAGGTCGACTTACTCTTTTGGAGCTGTGACCTCCATTAGGATGTGTTTAAGAAATGTGTGGAGTGCAGATTAACTGGCTGGCTTGAGAATTAGGAAGTCTCATCCAAGTTCATAAAAAATTTAAGTGAGGGTGGTGCCTGTGGCTCTAAAGAGTAGGGTGCTGGCCCCATATGCCAGAGGTGGCGGGTACAAACCCAGCCCCGGCCAAAAAAAATTTTTTTTAAGTGATGAGACATTTAAAAGCAAGGCTGTTTCTGTTTAACCAATCTGTAAGATTCAGTTATAATCTGTGCCATTCTATACATTAGACCTAGATTCTTAAGATAATTTTGTTTTTTATTGTTTTGAGGGTCTCACCCTGTTACTCTGGCTAGGAGTGCAGTGGCATCATCATAGCTCATAGCAACCTCATGCTCCTGGGCTCTAAGCAAGCCTCCTGCCTCAGGCTCTTGAATAGCTGGGACTATAGGTGCATGTCACCATGCCTGGCTAATTTTTCTATTTTTTGTAGAGATGAAGTTCCACTTTTGCTCAGTCTGGTCTCTAACTCCTGACTTCAAGCAATCATCCTGTCTTGGCTTCCCAGAGTGCGAGTTGTGAGTCACTGTGCCTGGCCAGTAATTCTGTTAAGGTTAAATATTTCCTGTATTTTCATTTGACTTGCTTATTTATTGGCTATTTTTAGGCTTTTCTAAGGTAGTTGTCGTAGACTGTGGTGAAATTTAATGACTCAGTGAGTAGAGGACAAATTAATTGTTTTGAAATATATATGGGTGAAATAGATGGAGTAACTCATTATACATGATTCCAGCTTGAAAATGGTAGCAGTAAAGCATCCGTTAAGGTTATGTAATTCTGGAATTGCATAGACTGAGTTTATTCAGAAAGTGGTCTGTATGTAGACAAATGGAGTCTCAGCCAGAGCACTGGAACTGCTTCTGTGAATGCTTTTCACTTCAGTCAGCTTAGTGACTTAAGTAGCCAGTTGTCCTTTGGTTTTCATTCTTCACTGCCATGGCAGTGACATCAGATGCAGCTGGAGCTTAAAGCAGGATTATGTTAATTAATTCCAGTGAAACAAAACTGCCTCAAATAATTAATGGAATAACAGTCTCATTAAAAGACCTTAGAGCTTTATTTCTGGTCTTCCCCCTCCCCACACCCCCCAAGAGACCAGAGAAAGGAGAATGGCACAGATTGTTCACTTGAGACCGTTTTAAGCAGTTGATGCATCTTACAGTTCTTACAGTCCTCATCTGATGGTTCTCATTTTAACATGAATCATTCAGGCCATGTAGAGATTTTCTTTTATTTCCTCTTGAGGCTGCTCTATGTTTGCCTGTGGTGATAGTTTTTGAGAGAAGAGTGCATGAGCTTCGGCTTGTCAGAATCTAAAAATGGCCTCTGTTTTATTTATAGCTGTCATATTTTAGTTTAAATACAGCTGACCTAGCAAGCTAACATTTGTACGTACAAGTAGGGTAGTAAATACCAGGTAAGATGACCTGCTGGGTTATTGGAAGGAATAAAAGGCTTTGAATGTTCCCATCACTATTCTCTTAAGCTAATTATGATGTCAGCTAGTCTTGCTATTATGGAGTTTTTTTTTTTTTTCAAATAGTTAAAGAAATATACATTATTAGGGGTGGTGCCTGTGGCTCAAAGGAGTAGAGCGCTGGCCCCATAGGCCAGAGGTGACGGGTTCAAACCCAGTCCTGGCCAAAAACTGCAAAAACAAACAAACAAAAAAGAAATATACATTATTAGACAGAGAAAGCCAGAGAAGGAAAACTAGGTGAAGAGACAAGTAGGAAAATTTTTTCTTATATGTGATAATCTTGGGATTTTTTCCAACCCAACCTGAAGACAGTTGCCTTTGAGCAAACTGTAAAAGAGTTTAATCCATTGTAATTAATACTAGGTGAGAATAGGAGGAAATTAATGTATAACACATGGCTTGTAATTTTTTGGCAGATAGGAATATACAGATTTCATTGTTTTATTGAGAATATGCTCAGGATCTTATGTATGGTCAGGAGCTACATTTCTGGGAGCATAATGAAAAAGGGGTAAAGAAAAAGAAAGTAACAGGAAAAAGGAAGCATACAAACTAAAATAATAAAAAGCTGAGTAAAGGGAAGTTTGAGGATGGAGATTTGGGTATAATTACCCAAATGTGTGTTATCAGCTTTGTGAGGGCCAAACAGGGTTAATGTCTTAGGGAAGAAAACAGTCCAATAACTCAGGAAACCAACACCATGCCTACAACAATATTGGCCAGTGTGGCATGCTGGCCAGTGCTTTAGAAGCAGCAAACTCAAGAGTAGATGGAACAGAGGAGGGATTAGAACAGATGGGACTAACACAGATATATACTTGTATTTCTGTTTTTGTTTGTGCATTGTCTTTGTGCTGTGATGCTTTTTTTTTTGAGTGGTTTTGTCAGATTAGTTGCAAGTTTTATCTAAACTTTTCTAAAACTAGCTAGAAAATCTATTTTGATTTTGAAAATGTGATTGAAGCAGTTTTGCTATGTTAGGATTTCTTTTTTTTCTTTTTGAAACAGAGTCTTAAATTGTCACCCTCGGTAGAGTGCTGTAGCATCACAGCTCACAGCAGCCTCAAACTCTTGGGCTTAAGTGATTCTCTTGCCTCAGCCTCCCAAGTAGCTGGGACTACAGGTGCCTGCCATGCCTGGCTATTCTTTTTTTTTGGTTGTTGTTGCAGTTGTCATTGTTGTTTTAGCTGGCCTGGGCTAGGTTCAAACCCACCAGCCTCAGTATATGTGGCTGGCGCCCTATCCATCGAGCTGTGAGTGCCGCTGCTACATTAGGATTTCTGTGAACCATATATACTATGAAAATAAAGCAGAGAAAGACTATTTATAATTTATAAACAAGAATTAAATTTTATAAATTTGGTTATATAACAAATGAAATAACAATCAGAATGTGATATGATTAAGAGTGTGATCTCTAGAGTTAGGTTGAATTTCCCTGTATGACTATAAGCAAATTAATGAATTAGTGAATGTACTTGCCTCATGGGGCAGCTGAGTGTGTATGTGTGTATAAAGCTGTAAAGTACCTAGCATTCCTAATGGAGTCTATAAATGTTAATTCTTATGTATATTATTGGCTTGTCTATTTTAAATGACTTGTAAAAATCTGTTTCTTTATTAAAAAAATTGTAGCCCTACATAGATCTCTACTTATCATATTCTTAAAGCATCTGGAAGTTTTAGGGTATCAGTTATACACAATAGCATATTTCTTCCCCCATCCTAGATAGGGTTTGGCTAGAGATACTCTTTGACTTGTAATCTGTCTGCAACTCATTGTCTTGAGCACCATCTGACATAGTTGTAGTTTTTATCCCAGTACTTTTTAAATATCTTCTTCATCATCATCCTCAACTTTTTTTCTGCTGGAAAGGGGAATTGCATTTTAAACCTGGACTCTTGGCTCGGCGCCTGTGGCTCAGTTAGCTAAGGTGACAGCCATGTACACCTAAGGTGGCGGGTTCGAATCCCCAGCCTGGGCCTGCCAAACAACAATGATGGCTGCAACCAAAAAATGGCCGGGCGTTGTGACGGGCGCCTGTGGTCCCAGCTACTTAGGAGGCGGAGGCAGGAGACTCGCTTGAGCCCAGGAGTTGGAGGTTGCTATGAGCAGTGATGGCACTCTACCCAGGGGGATAGCTTGAGGCTCTGTCTCAAAAAAAAAAAAAAAAATACACCTGGACTCTTAAAGATCCTGTACCCAGATGTAATTAATTAGCATAAAGAGCTTTTAAAACCCAGTGCAGATATGCATCATGAACTGTTGCTTGAATCCCTGCAGCCAGACTCAACCCCTTTTATCTTATCACTATAAATACTGAAAAAAAACAAATATGCCTTTTAAAATTCCCTTGCAGTTAGGGCTAGCTGTATGATTCAATTCTGGCTAATACCCAGAAATCTTCTGGAGGATCTCTACAAGGAAAAATAATTGCTTCTCTGATAAAAGGAACAGAAGTAAGAGAAAAATACTGCTTCTCTGATAAAAGGAACGTATCATACTCTCTTCTTTTTTCTATCCGTAAGTATAGAATATGATGTATGGAGTTGTGGCAGCCAAATTGAACAATTCAATTTGAATTTGTTCAATTTATCCAGCATTATCGATACACAAAACAAATATAGGTAACATAGGAATATGATAGACTTTAGGAGGTGAACAGTGAATTCTGGTCATGCTTTGGACATTGCAAAACATAGGCATTAAGCCGATTGCTTGAGCACAAGAGTTCAAGACCAGCCTGAGTAAGAGTGAGACTTCATTTCTAAAAAATAGCCGGGCATTGTGGCAGACGCTTGTAGTCCCAGCTACTCGGGAGGCTGAGGCAAGGGAATTACTTGAGCCTAAGAGTTTGAGGTTGCTGTGAGCTGTGATGCCATGGTACTCAACCCCGGGGTCACTGAGTAGGACTCTGTCTCCAAAAAAAAATAGGCATTAATATCAAGGATCCAGTCCTAGTCATAATATGTGGTTACCTTCACATTATACTTAAGGCTTTTCAAAGTTTTTGCTTTCTCCAGACTTAGAAACCTGAACATGGTAGAGGCAGGATTGAAGTTTCCATGACATGAGAAAAAACTGGTTATGAGTAAGACTGAGTGGGTAGAAGACCTCATTAAAAGATGAGTGTGTAAAGACCATCCCACTGTTCTGGCCAGGTTGTTTCTAGGATATCCCAACTTTATGGTAGCTGTGTGTTCTTACATTTCAGTGAGGGAGGAACAAGATATTAAAAAGACAAAGAAAGAGGGGAAACAGCAGAAGCAGACTTTGAAGGCCTAGAAAAATTCCTTGTCAGCATTAAAAGGCCCTCAACTTTGGGATTCACTTCTACCTGGTCACTGAGCACTTATGTGAAGTTTATGGTGAAGCTATGTCAACCACACGCTTAACTTACTCTTGTTAAATTTTAGAGTATTTAATGATAAGATGTTTAGTGAATTTGTCTGTTTGGTGTGAAAATTTAAAGTAGAGGTAGGCAAGGAAAGGAATAGAGGTAAAAAAAATACAGATATAGAGGGTGCTTATGGAAAAAAAGTAGTTAGGATATTAAGAAAATTTGATCATATCAGAAGATAAGTATGATATATATATATATTTTTTTTTTTTTTGAGACAGAGCCTCAAGCTGTCGCCCTGGGTAGAGTGCCATGGCATCACAGCTCACAGCAACCTCCAACTCCTGGGCTCAAGTGAGTCTCCTGCCTCCGCCTCCCAAGTAGCTGGGACCACAGGCGCCTGCCACAACACCCAGCTATTTTTTGGTTGTAGCCATCATTGTTGTTTGGCGGGCCCGGGCTGGATTTGAACCCGCCAGCTCAGGTGTATGTAGCTGGCGCCTTAGCCAGTTGAGCCACAGGCACTGAGCCGATAAGTATGATATTAATAACGTTTTCCACTTAAAAATTGCTCTTTCTTAAGCTTTTTCTCAATTTGGTTTTTATTCCATTTAGCTTTTTTTTTACCATTGATCTACATAGATAGATGTACATATTTTACATTTTTTTTTCTCCAGGGTTGGGTTTGAACCTGCTACCTCCAACATGTGGGGCCCGCGCCCTACTCCTTGAGCCACAGGCACCTCCCTAGATGTACATATTTTAGAGATACATGTGATAATTTAATACATTAATATAATTTGTAAAAATCAAGTCAGTGGAATTGGGATACCCATCGCCTTAAATATTTGTCTTTTTCTTATGCTAGACACAAATTAGTCTCTTCTAGCTACTTTGAGATATATGATAGATTATTGTAAACTGTAGTCATCCTACTGATCAGTCAAACACTGGGTCCTATTTCTTCTATCACACTGTGTATTTCTACCTATTAATTTACCTCTCTTCATCCTCACCTCACCTCTGCTGTTACTGGCCTCTGGTAACTACCTGTCTATTCTCCATCTTCATGAGATCCAAGTTTGAGTTCCCACATATGAATGAGAACATGTGATATTTGTCTTTCTGTGCTTGGTTTATTTCACTTAACATAATGACCTCCAGTTCCATCCAGGTTGCTGTAAATGACAGAATTTAGACTCTTAAATTATTCATTTTTTTTTTTTTTTT
>CAUYQV010170607.1:0-11735 GCA_963574575.1 Galagoides demidoff
CCTGTGGTCCCAGCTACTTGGGAGGCAGAGGCAGGAGACTCGCTTGAGCCCAGGAGTTGGAGGTTGCTATGAGCTATGATGCCATGGCACTCTACCCAGGGGGATAGCTTGAGGCTCCGTCTCAAAAAAAAAAAAAAATAAATAATAGAATGAGTGAGTGAGCTATAATACTACATAGCCCACGAAAAGGATCAGGTACAAGTAGTAACATAGATCCATCTCATTAGATGTTGAGCAGAAGAAGCCGGACCCAGGAGTAGAAACCACAGGATTCAATTTACATACAAGCAAACCTTATCTCTGACGTCAGAAGTCAGAACAGTGATTCTATTTGTGGTGGAGGGAGGAAGTAATGAATGGGGCAGAACAAGGGGGAGATACAAGAGTGTGTCCATTTAACACTAACTCCTTGACAGATGTGTTTATACTTTCATGCGTTTTCCTGTACACATGTTGCACTTCGATCAGAAAGCTCTGTTTACAGAGACAATGCCTATCCCTAGACTGACTTTTAGAGAGCTGGATTCCCCTGAGAACAGGGCTGCAGCGCAGGCCTCTCTGAGTCCCAATCTCTCTCTCATACCCATCAATTTCAACTTCACCCGTAATTGAGGGGAAGTGCAATGAGGAAGAGATGAGTACAAACAACTCCAGCTGTCCTGGATATTTCCTGGATCCCAGCCAAAGTAGTTGTAATTAGAGACCCCTCCCTGCGAAGTGAAAGTTTCCACACATCTTTGTGGCTCCCAACCCTCAGAGCTAATCTGGGAGGTGTCTCCACCTTGTTCTTGTCCAGCTTTTCTCATCCTCCACTCATAGACTACAGCATGTCCTTTGGAACGTCTTCAGAATGGACACCCAAAACCTGAATTGAGGCCTAGGCCTATTCCTGCCGTTGGTGTTTCTCTTTTGTTTTTGTTTTTTTTGAGGCAAACCCACCCAGGCTTGAGTGCAATGGTGCAATCAGCTCCCTGCAACCTTGAACTTCCAGGCTCAACCAGTGCTCCCATCTCAGCCTCCTGAGTACCTGGGAGTATGGGCATGCACCCCCACAACTGCCTAATTTTTTAAATTTTTTTTTGTGGAGACATGGTCTTACTATTTTGCCCAGGGTGATCTCAAACTCTTGGGCCCAAGTGTCCCTCCTACCTTGACCTCTCAAGTGCTAGAATGACAGGTATGGGCTGTCATGCCTGGCCTATGCGGATGGTGATTTGAAGGTCCCTGCTCTCAACATATTTGGCCCCCGAATCATCACAGACTGCTTCTAAAATGCCTGATTAAAATTCATTAATTCACTCAACAAACATGTTTGAATATGTATGAGTTAGCCCCTGTGCTGTGCACTAATCACAACTGTAATTACATCTTGCTTCAGAAGATAAAATGTAGACTCAAGGAACAAAAGGGCCCTGGACTTATTCACCCCTGAATTCTTACTTGGCCAATGGCCTGGTACACAACTGCTCAAAAGATATCCAGAGAAGGAATGAGAATAGAGAGATGGACGTTGTTGTGAAAATGAATATTTGCTGAGGGTCTTCCCATGCCAGGTTCTGCTCTGGATGCTGAGGCTGCAATGGTCAATAAAACAGACAAAAGCCTCAAGCAGTTTATACTCTTGTAGTCTGAAGAGGAGACTAGGAGACAGAAAAAGAAAATAAATAAGTAAACAGGATAGAACGTAAAATGGAAATGAGTACCGTGGAGAAAAATGAAGTAGAGAGAAAAAGACAAAGGGTTACAGGATGGCAGGACAACACTTTTCATGGGGAAACCATTACTGAGAGGCAGTATTTGCGCAGAAGCCTGAGGGTGAGAGCAAGCCCTATGGCCAGTGAGGGAGCAGCATTCAAGTACAAAAAATGGGGTGCAAAGCCCTAACAGGGAGCATGCTTGAGACCAGCACAAGTGTGGCTGAAATGCTGTAAGCAAGAGGTGCAATGAAGGGGGATGTGGTCCTGGAGGCCAGGTCACGGAGGCCATCATGGCCAAGGTGGCTTTTACTTTGCTTGAATTTGGAAGATTTTTGCAAAACTCTAGAGTGATATCAAATCTCACATAAATGGCATGCACTGCTGGGCACAGTGGTTCATGACTGTAGTCATAGCATTTTGGGAGGTTGAGGCAGGAGGATCACTTGAGGCCTGGAATTCAAGACCAGCCTGGGCAACATATCAAGACCCCATCTCCACAACAAATTTAAAAACGAGATGGACATGGCAGTGCACACCTGTAATCTCAGCTTTTTGCACGGCTGAGGCAAGAGGGTTGTTTGGACCTGGGAGTTCAAGGTTTCGGTGAGCTGTGATCATGCCACTGCACTTTAGGCTGGATGACAGAGCAAGACTCTGTCTCAAAAAAAAAAAAAAAAAGAAAGAAAGAAAGAAATAGCATGCATATTAAATTTTCCAGTAAACAAAGTTTAAAAAAATTCACTATCATCATCTGTCTCCTGATGGGATGCACTAAGAACAGCATAGCATCACTTAGTGGTATTCCTGCCCCAAATTCATATGACACCCACACAAGGAAACAACAGACAAGCCCATATTAAGGAACTCACCACCAAACAACTGCCTTACACGCTTCAAAAGTTCACTGTTATGACAGATGGAGAAAGGTTAAAGTGTGGCTGCAGATTGGAGAGGATTGTAGCAATATAGCAACTGAATGTCATAATTATCCTGATTAGATCCTGGGTCAAGAAAGAAAAAATGCCCTAAAACACATTATTGGGACAGTTGGTAATATCGTGTTTCCCCAAAAATAAGACACTGTCTTATATTTATTTTTTTCTCAAGACACACTAGGGCTTATTTTCAGGGGATGTCTTATTTTTATTAAGTATGATACAGTAATCTACATTTATTCAAATACCGTTAAATCATCTTCTTCTGGAACTTGACAAGGGGAGATGACCTTGTTGGTGGGGTTGGCACTAGTGATGGATGAACTCCTTTCCCCTAGCCATTCATGTACAATAGGATGCCTGGGACCACAGTTACCACAAGTGCACCCACGCAAGTACAAACGGCTGGGAGAAAGGAGCTGTGGCAGATAAAAGGTATTCCAGTCTTTCTTACCGCTCCACAAGGAAATGCATGGTTTGGCTATATTTCCATGTGACTGCATAGCCACACCCATCACTAGGTCTTATTATTGGGGTAGGGCTTATAGTTAACAAATGCACAGAAATCCTGCTAGGGCTTATTTTTGGGGTAGGTCTTATTTTTGGGGAAACAGGGTATTTGAATATGTACTGAATCTTTGAATATGTTAGTGTTAAGTTTACTAAACTTGATGATGATTGTGCTGTAATAATATAAGAATGTTCTTGTTTGTAGGAGATAACAAGATAATATTTAGGAGCAAAAGGGCATGACGTCTGCAACATATTCACAAATGGTTCAGCAAAAATAATTATTATGCATCCATATCCATATATATATATGGAAAGAAAAAATAAAGCCAATGAGATAAAATGTTAAGTGGTAAATCTAGATAAAGGAAATACAAGAATTCTTTGTGCTCTTCTTGCGATGTCTCTGGATGAAGACAACAGCTTTAGTCAGCTTAGGCCAGACCAGCCCCACAGACTCTGACATAGCAAGAAGAGGGAGAAGCTCACCAGCTCCCACTGCAATGGGCCTGCTGCACCAGCCCAGAAATGCACTGAAGCCCTGGGTGTGGTGATAGAGGGAGTGGCGTCCTCTGTCACTCAAGCTCACACTTCAGATCAGCTTCTGCTTCTGTCACTGTCATTCCTAAAGCCAGACACCAAACCCCATCATTCCTGCTTCAGCTTTCTAAGCCCCCTTTCAGCTAATCAGACCAGGTTTCACTCTAGCACTCCACCCTAGAATCCTGGATTTTTATGTCCCCCCAGGCCACCCACACGAGCCCCAAGCTCCGGCCGCCCTCACTGCTCCCTTCTCATCACACTTGCCGGACATGGCGGCCTCCTTTACAGAGGTTGAGCTGAGCCCTGACTGGGTCTTCCTGGAGGACACATGCATGTTTCAATGGATTCCTGGTCTGGGACTTTATTGTATGTCAGGGTTCTGCTCAGCCTGGCACCAACAGAGCCCTGTGTCTCAGTTTCCTCCCTTGATGCCCAGAGAGTGTCCCCCTCACTCCACCCTCACCCAGAAAGCCTCTCACAGAGTTTCTGATCTGAAACACCAGATCCAAGTCTCTAAGCATCCTAGGCTCCAGGCTTGGATAAGGAGGGTAACAGCCTTTGGTGGGGTCTCCACCAGTGAGCTTTAGATGGCTCAATATCTAAATGACAGACACAGGCTTGCTGTGGAGCCTCCTCTTACTGTCTTCTTTTCTCACCCCAAGCCAACATTTCCCTGATAATTTCTAGGTTCCTGTGGCCTCCGGTTGCTGAAGGGGCTGAGGAGAAGGCTCTGTCCTGGCAGCTGGCCTCGCCCTCCTCAGCTCAGCTTTCCTTCCCCAGATATCCGTCTGCTGTCTCTGAGCTCCAGAATCACCCAGATTCCTTAGGGCTGCTTCTCCTCTGTCACCCACCATTCAAACATCAGGTTTCCGTTGTCCTTAAAGGCAACTGGGAGGAGGCTTTTCTCCCCACTATGCAGAAAAATAAATCAAAGCCAGTGGGAAACAATCCTGTTGCTCAAAGCTTCCTTAGACTGTGAGAGCTCTCAGGAGCTGCTTGGAGTCACAGGCCCAGATGACTGTCTAAGTGGCACAATCAGGGGTTCTGGGTTCTAATCTCCCTGAGGGACACAGTCCCTAGTGCACATCAGCCCTGGACCCACGCGGGCTGGACCTCTTACCTTGGCACTGGGGCGTCTTAAGGAACAGGAGAATTATGAGGGTGACAGCTGGCCTCAACATCACCAGAGGACAGAGGAGGCAGGCCAGCCCCTCTGCCCCACCAGACGTTCTGCAGTGCACAGGCTCAGCAGCCTCCAGGCAGTGGGAGGACGATGGGGGCAGAGCGGCCTCACCTCCTATGTGGCCACAGTTTCCTCAGTTCAAGGCTGTTAACATCTGCTGTGAGCTGACAAGGCCACTGAGAAAGCCCTAGGGCCTGGACCTGGTCTGACAGTTCCCACAAGCCAAACTCATGAGGTTTGCAAGTGGGCGGGTGCTCAGCGTTCTCAGGACTCACAAACCAGCCTCAAAATTGTATCCCTTTGTCTGCCCCAGCCTGGCCGCTTTGCTCAAAGGGCAGATACCTAAGAAATTTTCCAATTTTCTCCATCCTGCTGGCAAAATACAGTGACCTATGTGGGGCCAAACAGCCATTATCCCAGACCGTCCCAACCCAACAGACACTGTGGAAGGGGCGGGGGAGGCATGAAGGACCTGGGAGGGGGTGGGCTGAGAAGCAGAACCTGGATAAGAGGGTGATAATGTTGAAGCGCAGGAGGAGTAGCTGGGGGACATAGGAGAGACTAGGGTGGGGCATTAGGAAAACTTAACAGGCAAAGGATTCTATGCAAGTGGATGCCACAGTTTAAATACAAGCAAACCAATTTTTTTCGAAAAAAGAATTTGGTTTTGTTCCAAGTTTCCTATCTGGGCTTCTACATTCCCTTCCTTCCTCTTTTTCTACTTCGCCATCATAAATCTCTCTGTGGTCTCTTGCTTTGTCCCAGAAAGGATCCATTTTTCCCCCACACTTGGAGTCCACCTCCAGAAAGGCCAGGCAGGCCCCTTTGAATGGCCTCAGGCCCCCATGGAGGGGTGGGGGCAGCCCATCCCCCTCCACCCCCCCAGAAAACTGCTTCAGGTCTGTGCAGGGTTCATGCCCCTTTCTTCCGCTTTCAGCTTAGCAGAAAATACTTTTGCTTCCCTCCAGGCCCGTCTTTCTTCCCTTTCCCCATTCTTTGATCCATTTCTAGTCACAGATTCTGAACTGGGCCTGGGAGGTAGACTGAGAATCTCAGCTCCAAGGGAGGCAGCGGTGGGGTTCTGGGCACAGCACTGGATTTGGAGACAAAGACTTGAACTTGAGTCCCTGCTCAGCAAATTGTGATCTGTGTGATCCCAGCTGAGTTACATACTGAGCCTGCAGAGCCATGTATGTGTGTAACTTGCCCCCTTTCCTCACAAGGCAGTTTTCAAGATCAAATTAAAACCATACCTGAGAGTGTGCATGAAAAAAAACTGAGCATAGGTGAAGCTTTTGGGTTTTTGTTTCTGTTTCTATAAGCCCCGCACAGCATTTTCAGATGCTCTCATGGTAGCATCTCTCTCTCCTCTGTCTCCTCCCAAGGTGTAGCCCTCAACCCTGGGGGGGTTTCCTTAGAGTAGATCTGGCCATACCCTTGACCTTGGGAAATAATATTCAAGACGTGATAAAGCAGGAAGGGTAAACTCCTCACATGACAGATGTGGGACAAGGTCCCACTGTTGAAAGCAACCGATGAACCACAGGAATCAGCTTCACCAATCCTGACCCCCAACACCAGCTCCATCCTCCCTGCCAGGCAGGTGGGTGACCCACTGGCCCCTGGAAGCTGAACTGAGAGTAGTCATACCACTTTGTACGTGTCTGTGTGTGGTTCTTAACAAACGCTACCACATAATACTTGCTGTTTGCTCTATACACTGCCTTTCCTGGCCCTGAGCTCTTTAATATGAAGTCTGTGTTCTCCTTAGTTTAGTGTTTCCAGAGCCTGGCCCACTGCCTGGTCCTTTACAGTGGATAAATAGGTTGGTGCGTGCTGAAGAAATGAATGAAACCCCCAGAAAAGACATTTCTGTTGCCCTGGAGATGCAGTAGTAAGCTAAGCCACCATGGTCCCTGCCCTCATGGGGTTGATATCCTGCCTTGCCATGACTTTGTGCAGAAAGCCCTGCTGTGCAATTAAGCTACTTTAATGTGAAGACCCAAGACCCTACAAAGTCCACATAAACTCAGAGATGCCTGTAGCTTCATTTCCCATACATATTCCCCAGGTCTCTAAAAGTCTGGGACAAGAGACCCAGAGGGGTGCATTTAGGGTCAGCAGATATCTTGGGAATCTCAAACCAGGATTTCACCATGTTTCAGGGAGTCAAATTCTTTCTAAGAGATCCCACTTCTGATGCCAACTGCAACATTCATTAAGTCCCCCAAACCAATTACTTCTGAGACAAATTACAAGTATGGAGTCCTTAGACCACCAACAGGTTTGATGATTCACTAGAGAGACTCACAGAACTCACGGAACACTCACGAAACCTGTGTTACCCAGGTTTCAGTGGCTAAAGTTTATTACAACAGATAACACAGATGAACATGAACTGAGGGCAGAGGTGTCTGAGTCAGGATCCAGGAGCATTCCAAACACAGCCAGGCACAGAGATTCTAATTCTCCTCTCCCAGTGGCTTGTGCAGACAGTGCTTGCTTCTCCCAGAAACATCATGTGATACCGCAGAATACTACCAACCATGGAAGCTCTTTCACATCTTGGCATCCAGAGTTTTTCCTGGGGCTCAGTCACATGGGCATGGCTGACCTCAATCTCTGGTCCTTCCAGGATTTAAGCTGGTGGATTCACTAGAGAGACTCACAGGAACTATGTGGCTCCAAACCCCTGCTGTACATGACATTGTTGGCACAGACTATCTAGCATGGTCCAAGGTCCCCAGTAAATGAAGATATTGGGGATACCCCAAGGAGAACATTCAAAGACTTACTTAAGATTACCCCAAGGAAACCAAGCGCAAAGGCCAGGCTTCTCTTTGGGTAAGGTTTATCCATTACTACATGCCTGGAAAGAAGTTGTAAAAGTAGCCAAAGATTAACTCTCCCAAAAGGGCCCAACTGGTTTTGCAGGTATGATCAACCAATCTTTCAAGAAGTCAACAAATAATTTCTGTGATACTAGACACTAGATGAGAACTCACTGCCTTTATTTCTAACCCTCTGAATATTGTCTGTGTTCCTGTTTAAATGAAACTATGACTAAACTTTGAACAAGCACAACCATTTTTTTACTGTTTCTGTTGCTCAGAGGGACTGGAAATTTTCTTCCTCTTCTATATACATTTGTCTCCCTTGGGCTCTGACTTGCTGGAGGAGAATTAGCCAGTTATTGCTCATTTATTGACTGTGGTGACATAGATTCAAGTTAAAGGTGAGGAATACAATATTTCCATAAAGAAGATGGAAGATGGAGGCTTTTAAGACAGTCCATGGGACATCAAATAACCTGATAGACCTACATCAAGGACCCAGGAACCAGGGCCCAAAGTGCAACCACATCATAGCTCATCTTAGAATACAATGTAACGGAAATGTGTCTGTCCTAGCTTCAAGGTGGAGAAATAGCTCTGACTATACCAAGAATTGGGGGCTATGTCTCTGTCACTGGCAATATGATGTAGGAAATGGTGCCAATCTCTGTTTTTTTTATGTTGTAATAAGATGTTTCTACAGGGGATGTGCAAAAACCTACCTAATAAGTATAATGAACATTATCTGGGTGATTGACGCACTTATAACCCCGACTCAAGCATAACAAAATTGATACATGCAACCAAAAACTTTTGGGCCCCTGTAATATTTTGAAATCAAAAATAATAGGGAAAAAAAGAATTCTGGAAACTAGAAAAAAAAGTTGCCCCTACACAAAAAAATGAATGAAACTGTTTTCCCAAACTGCAAGGAAAATGCACCAATAAATTGTCTTTTGCAATTTAAAAAGAATTAAATATAAATGTGTCTCATACATGTATATCTTTTATTATATTTTATATATCAGAATCTGATCTGGCATTAATTATATCCTGAGATTGTCATGTTTGACATGTTAGTATATTAAAGTGTTTTGCAAAAAGAAAAACAAGAAAGAAAACATAATGAATTCTAATTCCCTATTACCTAGTTTGTGAATTTTATCTAGTGTGTGAATTTTATTTTTATTTATTTATTTATTTTTTTAGTGTGTGAATTTTAAATATAAAAGATCAAAATTAAGGTCATAATGATACAATAATTTGTGTAAGCCAAATTAATTTTTTCAGTTGTGCTACATTGGGACTTCTAAAAATAAATCCATGTGATCAAAGTTTAGTAGTATAATCTGATGAACTTGCATCCAAGTAAAGTTGTCATTTTAATAATATGAACATTAGCAATTTAGCATAAATGGAAACCTATTTCCAGGTTGCTGTTTATCTGTCATGTAGTATTTATTTTTTTTAATTTTCAATTAATATGAGGGTACACTATTTAGGCCACAGTGTTTGTGTTTGAAAGGCAAAGGCTAAGTTGTAGCTGTGTCCCTCACACAGGATGTGTGCCATACACCAGCACAGTGTTCCCACTGGGGAGGAACTCACAGACCCCCCCCTCTGCACCTCCACCCTCCTTGGATTCAGCTGAGTTTTTCTCTCATGTGAACAGGTTGTTGTTAATCTACTAGTTTCAAATTAGTACTGAGTACATGGGATGCCTGTCTTTCTATTCTTGTGATATTTTACTCAGGAGAGCATTCTCCACATTCTTCCAAGTTGTCACTATGGATACAAAATCTCCATGTCACGCAGAATTCTTATCAGTGCTGACAGGTCCCTGTTCTACATGCCACTGCATCTACCATGCAGGTTGCACGTGCCCACATGCCCACATAAGAAACTACAAAGGATGGTGAGCCTAGATCTGACTTCCTCTAGGTTCCCCATCCCTGCCCCTGCCACCTCGCTACAGTGACTTCTACATGAAGTTCCCTGAGTTTTTCTGGCATACTCTCTCTCCCTTCTTGCCTCTGATGGTGTCCCTTAACATGTCTACGTGTTTTCTTCTCATGAGGATGTGGCCCTCAGGACTACATGCTTTGACCTCCCCTTGCTCTCCTCTGTTCACTGATACTTTATTCCGGTCTTCCATTCATTCTAGCCACAGCCACCCAGCACAGATGCAGGCAGCTAGATATACTAGGACAGAGAGTTAGGGATGTGAGGGCTGTCCAGAAAGTATCCAGCCCACTAATCATTCTTGTTGCATTAACAATGGCTGGATACTTTCTGGAAAGCCCTCGTACTTTAGATAAAATGTCTAAAGGAACGTCTGCCTCATTCCAAGTGATGCTCTTAAAGCATCATTTCATATTTACAAATATTTAACAGTGACTTTTGTTGCCCTGTGTTTTAACTCTAGGATATCTTCCTAGCGTACATGTATATCAGTAGACCGATTTCTGGGTCTTGGGCCCTAGAAATTTTACTCCCATTCACTCCCTCAAGTCTGCAAAATATCACCTTTTTCCTGTATAGCCCTTCTTTCTCATCTAAATGAATCCGTTCCTGCCCTCTCTCCTTTTTTCTCTTAGTTTGTCAGAGCTTTTAAAATCTGCTTTCCCCCCAGCTACTTGACAAATCTACATGCACATTATTTCTTTTAGCACAGTAGCCCTTGTCATATATAGTGCATCTTGTGTGTGTATACAAATATATCGATGCAATATACATTTACTTTTCAAAAGCATCTTCACGAGCACTTCATGTAGTTAGTTAAAACCTTCTGCCCTACTTGAGGGAACAACAAGCTGGGATTCCATCAGCCTGGATTTTTAGATATTGTCAATAAAATAGCATGATCAATATGTAGTGCTTAGTGAAAGACAATGGAATTTCCTGTTTTTCTATAATTTCAACTATTAATGACTTCCAAGACTTAATCATATATCGGCCTCAATACGAGTGAAAGCTGCAGAATTTCATTCAGAGGAAGTTGTGTGGAGAAACTGTGCAAAAGCATCATGGAAACATGGTCTTGGCAGTTGAGTTATTTTAACATTCATTACAGAATTTTTGGTATGATCCTATAGTTACTGACTTCCTTGACATTTCAACATAAACTGAGAAAAATGTTATTCTTACACCCTCTCTTTCAACTTCCTTACATTTCTTTTCTTTTCTTTCTTTTTTGAGACAGGAGCCTCAAGCTGTCTCCCTGGGTAGAGTGCCACGGCATCACAGCTCATAGCAACCTCCAACTCCTGGGCTTAAGCAAGTCTCCTGCCTCAGCATCCCAAGTAGCTGGGACCACAGGCGCCCACCACAACACCCGGCTGTTTTTTGGTTGCAGCTGTCATTGTTGTTTGGTGGGCCTGGGCTGGATTTGAACATGCTACCTTGGGTTTATGTGGCTGGTGCCTTAGCCACTTGAGCCACAGGCTCCGAGCCAACTTCCTTACATTTCTAACAGGATTTCAAATCGTCTTTAAATGTCCTTGGCATATCCATTACCAACAGTCTTACCAAACCTCGTTTCCCTAGGTTGTCAAAATCCTGAGGAATGTGGAATGAATCTCTCTGACAACTAAAATTCTTTGCAGAAAAGCTCAGCTATTTCTAACAAAAGGTCCTGAGTACAGAAAATAACCACAACTATACAGACCACAATGCCTGTCTTATTTCTTAACCCTATGCTATCAGAAAAGGAAAGATTACAAAATCTTTCACATTGGGAATGTCCGTTCCTCAAAAGATACCATCAAAAAGTAAAAAATAAAAGATACATGGTAAGAAGACATATTTGCAACATATACAACAAAGGGCTAATAGCAGCTAATATGTAAATAATTTTTATTAATTGATCATAAGAATATAAGAAAAAGGGTTCGGCGCCTGTGGCTCAATCGGCTAAGGCGCCAGCCATGTACACCTAAGGTGGCGGGTTCAAATCCCCAGCCCGGGCCCGCCAAACAACAATGATGGCTGCAACCAAAAAATGGCCGGGCATTGTGGCGGGTGCCTGTGGTCC
>CAUYQV010170613.1:0-49997 GCA_963574575.1 Galagoides demidoff
AGGTTACAAAATCAACACTTATAAATCGGAAGCCTTTATATATACCAACAATAGTGAAGCTGAAAAAAAACAGTCAAGGACTCTATTCCGTTCACCGTAGTGCCAAAGAAGATGAAATATTTGGGTGTTTACCTAACAAAGGCTGTGAAAGATCTCTATTAAAAAAACTATGAAACTCTAGGAAAAGAAATAGCTGAAGATGTTAACAAATGGAAAAACATACCATGCTCATGGCTGGGAAGAATCAACATTGTTAAAATGTCATACTCAAAGCAATATACAATTTTTTTTTTTTTTTTTTTTTTTTTTTTTTAGCCACAGAGCCTCAAGCTGTCCCCCTGGGTAGAGTGCTGTGGCATCACAGCTCACAGCAGACTCCAACTCCTGGGCTCAAGTGAGTCTCCTGCCTCAGCCTCCCAAGTAGCTGGGACCACAGGCACCCACCACAACGTCTGGCTACTTTTGTTGTTGTTGTTGTTGTTGTTGCAGCCATCATTGTTGTTTGGCAGGCCTGGGCTGGATTCGAACCTGCCACCTTAGGTGTATGTGGCTGGTGCCTTAGCCACTTGAGCCACATGTGCCAAGCCGCAATATACAACTTTAATGCAATCCCTATTAAAGCACCACTGTTATACTTTAAAGATCTTGGGAAAATAATACTTTGTTTTATATGGAATGAGAAAAAACCTTGAATAGCCAAGACATTACTCAGAAATAAAAACAAATCAGGAGAAATCACGCTACCAGACCTCAGACTACACTGAATCGATAGTAATCAAAATAGCATGGTACTGGCGCAAAAAGTATGGAACAGAATAGAGAACCAAGAGATGAACCTAGCTACTTAGTGTTATTTGACCTTTGATAAGCCAATTGAAAACATTCAGTGGGGAAAAGACTCTGTATTTAACAAATGGTGCTGGGTGAACTGGCTGGCAACCTGTAGAAAACTGAAACTGGACCCACACCTTTCACCACTAACTAAGATAGACTCTCACTGGATCATAAATTTAAGACTTAAGACATAAAACTATAAAAATACTTAGAAGAAAGTAAAAGGAAAATACTTTTAGAAATCAGCCTGGGAGAATATTTTATGAGGAGGACTCCCTCCCCTCCTGTCCCGGGCAATTGAAGCAATACCAAAAATACGCTACTGAGATCTGATCAAACTAAAAAGTTTCTGCACAGCCAGGAACACATGAAGTAAAGCAAGCAGACAGCCCTCAGAATAGGAAAAGATATTTGTAGGTTATGTCTCTGACAAAGGTTTAATAACCAAAATCCACAGAAAACTCAAACGAATTAGCAAGAAAAGAAGAAGTGATCCCATCTCAGGGTGGGCAAGGGACTTGAAGACAGTCACAGACACATGAAAAAATGCTCATCATCCTTAATCATCAGAGAAATGCAAATCAAAACCACTTTGAGATATCATCTAACTCCGGTAAGAGTGGCTTACATAACAAAAGCCCAAAACTACAGATGTTGGCATGGATGTGGAAGAAAGGGAACACTTCTGCTTTGATGGTGGGAATGCAAGCTAATACATAAAGTTTAGAAAGAAGTATGGAGAACACTCAGGGATCTAAAAGTAGACCCGCCATTCGATCCTGTAATTCCTCTATTAGGAATATATCCAAAAGACAAAAATCACTTTATAACAAAGATATTTTCACCAGATTGTTCACTGAAACCCAAATTTTGAGAGACATAAAATCATCTCCCTCTGATTATAGAAGAAACATTTCTGAAAATGGACTTAGTTTGTTCACAGAACAACTAAAACAGTGATTTTCACATGGCGTGCTGCAGGGCACTGGTATGCCATGAGAGGATCTTAGGTGTGCTGAGAAAAAATTTAAAGATAATTAATTAAATTATTTTTGAAAGAAGTTCAAAGCACAGTAAGAATATTCTTTCTTTTTGAGACAGATCTCACTTTGTCGTCCTCAGTAGAGTGCCTTGACGTCACAGCTCACAGCAACATCCAGCTCTTGGGTTTAGGTGATTCTGTTGCCTCAGTCTCCTGAGTAGCTGAGTATATTCTTTCCTTTACTCTTTTTTTTTAAATCAACATAAATTAAGTGTGCTGCAAAAGTTTAACTATAGGTTCAAGTGTGCCATGAGATGAAAAAGGTTAAAAAAACACTGAACAAGAGAATTAGGATTGGGGCTAAACAGATAAGAACAATACACCCAAATGTGCACCATGATTACTCATTTGAGGATATAATCACCACTGCCAACAAGATGTTAAATATTGTACCTGGCATGGAGAATTCTATGTTACTGAACACCAAAGCTGTGACTGATGCTCAACAAACTGCTTTCTGCAGAGAATGATCTAAGTCAGAGCCCATGTGCACAACTCGATTCCCACTTTAATTCTAAGGACGATGCATTTCACTGGTCAAGTATGGGTCATGTGCTTGTGTCTTTGCTGCAAGAGACACTGGGAAAGTAAGTTCCAGTGTTTTAACTTTATTAGCAGACAGACTGCCTTCCAGTGTGGGTCACAACATGGGGAATGTTCAAAATGTCAAGTTTCAGGTACTATGCCACAATGACAAATCACCTCCATAGGCATGCTTTCAACATATTAAATAGCAATCACCTTCTTAATGGTTCTACATTTTTTCTTTAACCAGTTTATTGTGGGCAATGATAACTAAATTGTTTTGATTAAACTAAAAAGGTTATGCCCAGGTAAGGTTAAAAAAAATCAACAGAGCAACTAGACAACCTACAGAGTGGGAGAAAATATTGACAAGCTCTACATCAGATGAAGGACAAATAACCAGAATCTATAAAGAACCCAAGCAAATCAGCAAGAAAAAAACCAAACAGCCCAGTTAGAGTGGCTGAGGGGGAGGCGGGAAGGAGAATAAACCAACCTAATGGTTGCTATAAACACTATTTGGGTGATGGGCTCACGCATAGCCAGTACTCAAGCATTACAAAAATGATCCATGTAACCTAAAACAATTGTACCCTCTTAATATTTTGAAATAAAGCAAATTATTAGTAAGGCTGTTTCTTGGTCTTATTATATGTTTGTGTATGTTTTTAACCAAAGAAAGAACATTTCTTCTTTTATTTTAACCAGAATTTTTTTTCAATATTTTTTATACTGTAGGACCAGAGTATTTAACTGCAAAGGAGTGTTAGTCTCACACAGACACTATACGTTGCAGAGAATTGAATGCTCTTTTCCCTCAAAAATTCCAGGAGCTTAATTCTATGCATGCTGGAGGGTGCCCTTGTCTTTTCATATCTTGTAAAGTAATTTCAAGTAGAAACAACCACTGGGCTAATTATATCATTGTGTATTTATAAGAAATAGCAAGTGGCAAGTTATTGTTACTTTAGATGTAATGCCTATCTTATTCAACTTAATTTATAAAAATAAAACTACTTCATATTTATGAAGCACCTTTGATCTAGAGATCAAAATGTTTTAAGACTTTCATCTCATGAACTTTTATAACTCTCTTTAAGTTAGGCAGGTATTAATGATGACTTTATTCGCTTCACAGTAGAAGAATATAAAATACAGAAAAGGTAAGTATAGAGCTTGTCTTAACCCCAATAAACATCAATTCAGGTCAATGGAGGGGACAGAGGCAAGATCTTCTCACTATTACTGGCCTTTCTCTAATTGAAGTGATTTTGGAGAATCATTTTCCTCACATTAACTAATAAAATAAGATCCAGAGACATGCCTTGATCTTATATAAGTGAATTTTAATACTGTGATACCAATGCACAGCTAATGCAAAATAACTCGTTGCTGAGTGTATGTGCATAATTTAATGAACAGATAAATATTAAAAAGAAAACCATTTCCTAGTATTGGGCAGACTTAAATCATGAGAAAAGCAATTGCTGGAATTCAAATCACTTTCTTCTCATATCTAAGAGCTAAAACCAGGTGTGCGTGTCCATTCTCTCTTGGCATTCCCACTTAGCACAGGTACCAAACCCAAACATCTGGATGGAGTGGCAATTAGTCAATGTTTGAAATACCAGTTAATGCCGTAACCACAGCCTGTGATATAAAAAGGCAGAGCAACCCAGTTACTGCTTGTTTTTTTTAAAATGTTATATAAATAAAGGATGAAGCAAATATTTTCATCAGTTAAAAGGATATCATTCTCATCTTCAGGTTTTAGCTCATCACCGTATGGACCATAATCTGCTGCCAAATATTTAGATGATTATTAGAAACAATTTCATGTTTATTTCATTGGTGTTACAGAAAAAAATCTACATTTTCTTCATGTGTGCTACACGAAAATTATATCTTCCCCTATACAGACAGTTCATTTTAAAAATAATTTCTAGACTTAGTTTTTAAAGACCAACATGTGAATAAGGGCATATGTTTACCATGGTCATTTGCTCATGTTTTAATTGCAATGTATAATTTTAAATGACTGAATAGGTTATTTTACCTTATAGTACTAAAGTGTATCAAGATGCTTCTTTACTTTTGAAAACAAATTCAATTTATTTATTGTCATTATTAGCATGAAGACTCTTCTCAAAGGGAATATTTGGTGGATATGTACTTGGATATGAAACAGAACAAATGCTTATACTGATCCAAATTTAGAAAAAGAAATTCTAGTACTCTTCAACTTTTTCACAGAGGCATTTTGCATTTAACAGAGGGATGCTGCCTTTCATCTAATGTTTGTTCTGTTTTTTTTTTTGTTTGTTTTTCATGTTGTGGCTCAGATGCCTTCAGATAAGAAAGTGGCAACAGACAGACAGAGTGAAATGGAGAGGGAAGGTATGGACAAATCATGAAATGGATAACTGACCCTTCTATCAATCCAAAATTGACAGCTGTGAATAAATGACAGAACCTGGTAGAGCCAGAGACACTAAGCCCTAAACTCTAGAAAAGCTTAATAAATAAATAAATTAAGCTCTTCACATAATATTTCAAGAATAGCTGTTCAAACACACTGCAGGTGGCATTTAATGTAAGTAAAATATCCATATGTACTCAATTGTGAGTTAATAATTGTACATATCTTACCACTGTAATTAGGAAAGAAGCAATTTGACTTTATACATTTACAAGACTCTAACTCTGCTACCAGACACAGCATGAATTTCTGATTTTCTCACATTGAAAGAAGTTTCATTATTCAAATCCTAGTATTGGCATTCTTCCCACTAGAAAGTCAAAGAAAGATTCAGAAAGAAACGTAATTTACTTTGATCAAAATTGCACCAAGATAGAAAATGAAAAAAAAAAAAAGAATGAATGAAAATGTGCTGTGGTTCTCGTATCTTTTAAATATTCCCACTATAAAATCACACATTGCAACCATTGCATGTTCTATATATGTATTTATGAATGTGCAACACTGTGGTTTATAAAAGTATTCCAGTGGAGGAAACTACTTTATTTATTTGCATTGATTAATTTGGGGAAGTTAAGGAACAAGAAATACTTATTTCTTTATATTTCCTTCTGACTGACTCAGCTATAGCCCAATACTGACATGGGGAAAAAAAACCCTGAGTATTAAAATATGATTAAATGGAATTTAATAAATGTACTATCTAAAAGGGATTTTAGAAAGTGAATAGGCATGTGATAAAGTAATAATCTGAAAACCCATCAATTTATTTCTTCTCACTCCAGTACTTTCTTTCAGGTTATTAGAGATGCATTCTACAGAAAGTTGTCAAAAAATAATAATTCAAATGCCAAATAATTATTTTATTAGTTTTTAAAAATGAACTACATTTGAAAATAGTTAAAATAAGATACAAACCACAAAATGATTTTTCTCTATCTCCTCCCATATGTCCAACCCTCCCATCTAAACAAATGAAACCTCAGAGGCAAGGAGGCTGGAAGCACTGTGGAAAGGGAAATCTAGGAGCAGCAGCTGCCTTCCTAGGCCATTCTGGAGGCAGTATATTGCTGGGATCCCCTGGCCGTGTCTCCAGCTCCACCCAGGGCTTCACTGAGCTGGGACGCTCACTACATCTCCCACAGTGGCCTATTCAATGGTCTGGACCCACGGGCAGCTGGGCCAGCTTACTTGGGGTATGTCTCATTCAGGTCTCAGGGGCCCAAGCACCTTAGAAGTCACAGTCAATATTTATAGGAGTGAACGTCTCAGCAGCAATCTCTCAGAAGCAGTCTTAGTAGAAGAGCACTGATTAGGTGTCCTCCAGGCAAGAAGAGGATCCAAAGGAGACCCAGCTAACTTCTCCTGAAGCTATTTACAGAAGTAATCCTGTGGCCACCTATGCCACAGGTGTGGAGACTCCTAACCAATAATGTACATACTTTCATACTCTCCTGAGAGCCAATGATGTTAAATCCCTTCCCCAATCCTTATTGCCTAAGTTGTTCTCACAGGTGTCTCCTAAAATATATGCTCTTGGATTGCCCCAATTCTTCCCATGTGGGGTTCAGGAGAATTCCAAATAACAGCTGATTCCATGAGGATACTGGCATAATAATTTATTTTATATTATTTTACATTAGGCTATTTATAGGAGAAAGGCCTGTATGCCTCTGGCCAAAAAAGCTGTCTGGGAGAGAGCAGTGAAAAGACTTTGTGCAGGTATACTTGTGAAAAACTGAGACAGAATCCCATATGGGCCAGGTTGGTTGTGGGCCTAAAAACCCCTGATCTAAGGTCAGCCTGGTCAGTTGCAGGCGTAAAACCCCCCCTGACTTAAGGCCTATATGGGAGCAGAGGTTTGCAAACAAATTTCTGTATGCCCTAGAAATTTCTTTATGCCTTGTTTAAAGATTGAAGTAACTGCCTCCAAATGGCAAGGTCAGTAGGACAGATTTTCAAACAGTCTTTTTCCTCCATAGCCTCAGGCTTCATCAGATAAGAACAAAGAAGTAATGGCTAACAACATGTTCTCCATTAAGTTATGTTAAACTGGGTTATGTTGAAAGGGTTATGTTAAAAGGTGTATGTTGGGTGGATCATCAGATTACTAGGGAGGAGCTACTCACGAGGTACTCACAAGATGTTTGAATGGATTAGTGAAGTCTTTGATGTCCAATGCTCATGTGCAGAGGGATTGTAATGAGTATTAATGAGGTCACTGATGTATAGTGCACATGTACAAAATTGACTATATAAACCAACAGTAAATAAAGAAGCTCACCATTTTGCCTGAGTGAGCAAATGATCACTTTTATTTAAAATACAATTTCAATAACCATGCTTATTCTCCACGACATGGCTTTTCTGTGAGACTTTAACGGCAACAGCTATTCATTTTATTATTTCAAATGCCTTAGCTGCTTCTACATATGAGCACAGGCCTATAAAACTCAAAACAAATGATTGTTGGTCATAGTTTGATAAGATACAAGATTATAATGTAGAAGATGTGTTAGGAAGAAATAGATACAGACATTCATTTACTATTGATGTGTAAAACATGGAATAGTGTTTCCAGACCAGAGATGCCATGTTCCTGTTTACAAAGCCAGGTATAGACACAGGGAAAGGTGGAGAAGAATGAACTCTCCTAACTCCCTATGTGGGAATTTTAGTGGAAACTGCTGCCCATAGTCTACACAGACCAACATGGGCATTAGTAGCCACCTAGAAAAGGCAGATGATGTGGGTGGGTAAGACCTCTGTGATCCCCTTGCCTCTGATACAGAAAGGGCACAGAGGACAGCCTCAATTTTATGTGCTCTGACCTTGGCAGCATTTATGTGTACAAATGATGCCAGCACATTGTTAACAAGGCCCAGAAAATACAACACAGCATAATAGACTCCAAGCATGAGGAGCCTCAGTTACTCGCATGCAATTGTCTTATGAAATAACAGTTAAAAGAGAAACTCTGTAAGACTAAGCATTTACCAAAAGAGACTGAGTTAGACTGAAGTGGGAATAATTGCAGATTGGA
Source organism: Galagoides demidoff (assembly GCA_963574575.1). NCBI lineage: Eukaryota > Metazoa > Chordata > Mammalia > Primates > Galagidae > Galagoides > Galagoides demidoff. The sequence goes on from CAUYQV010170613.1 coordinate 7,924, forward strand.
AGATAAATTTAATTGTAAAGTTTAACCTCTTTTCTATTCAGCCTTTGTTCTATCCTCCTCCCACTGCTTCTCAAAATAAATAACATGGTAAAGCAGTGTATTATAGTGAATAAAATCACGGGCTGTGGGATTTCTACCTGCACATGGAAGATTAATTGTGTGTATTTATCTTTTTCCTCCCAAAGCCTCTGTAAAATGACAATATAGAATTTAAAAGGTATAAAATTACAAGTTCAAATAAAATGAGAGAGGTAAATAGGAAATGTTAGTTATATTTTGGAAGATAAAAAGGAGATGAAAGGTGATAAAAAGAGTAAGGAAGAGATAAACCACGGATCTTTAAGAAAATAACCAAATAAGACTCATGAGCCGCAAATAGCAGGCATTGTAGGAGTTTGAAACGAAATGTCATACTCCCAGGCATGAGACTAGAAGTTTATTCACTGTAGAAATTGGACAATACACACTATTCCTTTTCAGGGACATCAGACATGGCAGATGAAAGGAATGAGTTATGGAGTGGAAAATAAGGACATTATTATATTAAAATTTACATACTTAACAGTGCAACCCCAGGCTTTCCCCTTCCCATTAACGGAATGTTTATAGCCAAGTATTGGCTCACAGGGGAGAATAGGAACTCATTCTTTAGCAAAGATGAGAAGCACCAGGGAAGTTATTTGGATCTGGGCTATTCATATTCCTTTAAAAAAACAACCAGCATGTTTGAACGATTTTTTGGTCAAAATCTGTCCATTCAGTCTTAGCAGTACAGCTTCCAGTGAACCTGTTAGCTTTTTAGTACTTTACTTCTAATGGGAATCTAAGGATCATGAAACCTTTGAAGAAGAATGCCTCCAATAATATAGAAACTAAAGGGGAAAATGTAAGGATAAAAAGACATAATGCATGGACCAGAAAGTAAACTTAAATAAAACTATATTAAATAACTATCATTTACAAAAATTATTATTTATTTTATAATTTATAAAAAAACTTCCAGAAGAGGATTTAGCCTTCATAGAATAATAATAAGCCATTAAGGAAACCAATCTGCAATAAGAAAAGAACTATTATTAGAAATAAAAAATATAATAGTTACAATAAAAAAAAGCAATTGAATGATCATTGGGCAAAATCAAGAAAACTTCCTAAATAGACAACCAAAAGATAAACAAGTGAAAAATAGACCAGAACATAAAATAAAAATAAGGAGCATGAATACAAAAATTCCATTAAGAGAAAACAGCAGTTCTAGAAAGAACAGGCAGAAAGATCAAAAGGAAGGAAGGTTCCTATGTTCAGTTCATTCAAGAAGAGATTTGCTGTTCTTGGTATTTGAAGTAGAAAGACTTTCAAGACAGAGAATTTGAAATGTGCACAGCCCTGAAAGGGCTAACACAAAAGGGGAAAGGATCCTGTGGATAGCAGGAAGTGGTCCCAGGACCTCTCCACACACCCACTGCAGTCTCAGGAGTGTCATGGGCACCAACTGTGTTCACAGCCCACTGCTCCATGTGAGGCAGGAAAATTTCAGAGAACATCTGGCAACTAAAATGTTTGAGAGAAGCCCTGCTCAATCTCAACTGTGAAAGGAAGTGATTCCCAGAAGCTTTGGCAGCAAAATCAAGAATTCCGAGGGAGGCGCACCGTTACGTTGTTTTCTTTGTTTGGGGATCCTGAATAAGACCTGTGTCAAGAGTTTACTATGTTTGTAGCACGTTTATGCAGTCCCTGGAATAATGCTTGCTGACAGATTCTAACTCACAACCTTTGAGGGGAAGGGGATTGTGATAAATGTGCTCTCGACTGCTCTTCTGCTGTGCAGAGGAGACTGTGATAATACACGTTGATGATAGAAAAGTATCCAATGTACACACCCCTTTTATGAAACTAATCTATAGCTCTCAAGCAAAAGATTCAACTTAATTCTAGCCCAAAAATATGGGGAGGGGGCGGGGAGGGGGAGGGGAGAAGGGTGGATGGGTGGTGGGAGGGTGATGGGAAAGATTATCTATATATCTGTCTAACAAGGGTACAAGTGAACTTTTCTAGAACTAGAATATAAATGTGTTGATACAATGATTAACCAAATGACATGAAAGTTATGTTAACCAGCTTGATGAAGGTGTTTCAAATTGTATATGAAACAGCATAATGTACCCCATGTTTGCATCAATGTATACAGAAATCAATTAATAAAAAAAAATAGATCATGTCCTAGGACACAAGTCAAACCTCAACAAAATCAAAAGTGTTGAAATTTTACCTTGTATCTTCTCAGACCACAAGGCAATGAAGGTGGACCTCAACTTCAACAAAAACTTTAATCACCATATAAAGGCATCGAAAATAAACAAACTTACATTGAATAACAGTTGGATCAAGGAAGAGATTAAAAAAAAAATCATTGGAAGATGGCTGACTGGAGCCAGCATCCAACAGGATCTCCCATCCAGAGGGATGGATAATGTCCAGAAAGTACCCAATTAATTGAAGACTGGGAGCCAACCCAAGAGAGAAGAGTGATATTTGCTGGTCACTTCTGCTGAGGCAAGCTGCAACTCCAAGAAAGCAAACTTTAGCCAATGGTGAAAAGCCATTATGAGGTGGAATCAGCGGAAAAACTCTGGCAACACAAATAATCAGAGTAGATCAACTCACCCAAGGAATGATATGGCAGATACAGTACAAGATACCATTCATAAACAAGTGGCTGAGATATCAGAAATTGAGTTCAGAATTTGGATAGCAAATAAGATCAACAAAATGGAAGTAAAGATAGAATTAGAGTTTCAAGGAGTAATTCAAAAGATGTATCAAGAATTCAATGAATTCAAAGACAAAATCATCGAAATTTTGACACACTGAGTCAAGAACTTGCAGCACTCAAAGATCTGAGAAATACAGTAGAATCCCTCAGTAACAGAATGGAGCAGGCAGAAGAAAGTATCTCTGACAATGAAGACAAAGTTTTGAAGGATGCAAAAGGCTCAAAGTGGAAAAAAAGTAGAGAAAAAAATGGATAATTCTCTCAGAGATCTCTGGGATAATTCGAAGAGATCTAATCTTCACCTTGTAGGAATAACTGAAGGTGATGAGGTTGCTGCAAAGTATACAGAATATTTACTTCATGAAATAATCAAAGAGAATTTTCCAGACATGCCAAGAGATTCTGAAAGGCAGATAGCAGACAGTTTCAGAACACCAGCATGACTTAACCTAAATAAAAATTCTCATAGACACAATATAATTAGCTTTTACAAGATTAATATGAAGGAGAAAATTCTGCAACCTGCAAGGCATAAGAAAATCATAACATACAAGGGGAAGAACATTAGAATGACTGCAGATCTCTCTGTTGAAATCTTTCAGCTTAGAAGAGGGTGGCCATTGACTTTTAATCTCTTAAAACAAAATAACTTTCACCCTAAAATACTGTATCCAGCTAAACTGATTTCATCTATGATGGAGAAATTAAATACTTTAATGACATTCACATGTCAAAGAAATTTGCCATAACTAACCCACCTGTCTAGGATATTCTCAGACCTATACTCCATAATGGACAGCGCAATCCTCCAATACAAAAGTAAACTCACACAGAAACTTTTGATTCTGAATTCCAACTTCCACAGTGGTGAAAGGATTAAAAATGTCCACTGGACTTTCAAAAAACTCAATACCCAAATTGCTATCTGGTTTATCCATACTCTCAATTAATGTGAATGGCTCAAATTATCCTCTAAAGAGACAGAGGTTGACTTACTGGATACAAAAACTCAGGCCAGACATCTGCTGCATTCAAGAATCTTACCTTACCTTAAAAGATAAACATAGATTCAGGGCAAAGGGATGGTCATCTATAATTCAGGCAAACAGAAATTAAGAAAGCAGGTGTTACAATTTTATTTGCAGTTACAATAGGATTTAATACAACCAATGTAAGGAAAGATAAGGATGGTCACTTAATATTTGGTAAGGGCAACACTCGACATGATGAGATTTCAAATATCAACATTTATGCACCCAGCCAGAATGCATCTCAATTTATAAGAGAGACTCTAACATACATGAGCAACTTGATTTCCTCCAGTACCATAATTGTTGGAGATTTTAACACTCCTTTGACAGTGTTGGTAGATCCTCCAAAAGAAGCTAAGAAAAGAAATTTTAGACTTAAACTTAATCATTCAACATTTGGATTTAACAGATATCTCAGAATATTTCATCCTAACAAAACTGAATACACATTATTCTCATCAGCCCATGGATCATCCTCCAAAATTGACCAAATCTTAGGTGACAAGTCTAACCTCAGCAAATTTAAAAGACTAGAACTCATTCCTTGTATTTTCTCAGACCATCATGGAATAAAAGTTGAACTCAGTAACTCAGTAACAACAGGAACCTGCATATGCATACAAAAACAGGGAAACTAAATTGCCTCATGCTGAATAATAGCTGGGTCTTATATAAGATTAAGAAGGAAATTACCAAATTCTTGGAACAAAATGATAATGAAGACATGAACTATTAGAACCCCTGGGATACTGCAAAGGCAGTCCTAAGAGGGAAATTTATATCATTGCAAGCCTTCCTCAAGAGAACAGAAAGAGAGGAAGTAAACAACTTAATGGGACATCTCAAGCAACTAGAAAAGAAAGAACATTCAAACCTTGAACCCAACAGAAGAAAAGAAATAACTAAAATTAGAGCAGAACTAAATGAAGTTGAAAACAAGACAATCATACAACAGATCAACCAATTAAAGAGTTGGTTTTTTGAAAAGATCAATAAAATATATAAACCTTTAGCTAACCTAACCAGAAGTAGAAGGGTAAAATCCCTAATTTCATCAATAAGAAACAATAAAGGCCAAATAACGACATACTCCTCAGAAATGCAACAAATCTTTAATGAATATTACATAGAGCTTTATTCTCAGAGGTATGAAAATATGAAGAAAATATATCAATGCTTTGAAACATGCCACCCTCCTAGACTTAGCCAGAAAGAAGTGGAAATGTTGAACAAGCCTATAACAAGTTCTGATATAGCATCAACTATAAGAAATCTGCCCATAAAGAAAAGCCCAGGACGAGATGGCTTCACATCAGAATTCTACCAAACCTTTAAAAAGGAACTACTACCTATATTACTTAACCTTTTCCAAAATATAGAAAAATAAGGAATACTTCCCAACACATTCTATGAAGCAAATAGCACCCTGATACCCAAACCAGGAAAAGACCAAACAAAAAAAGGAGATTATAGATGAATATCTCTAATGAATATGGATGCAAAAATATTCAATAAGATCCTAGAAAACAGAATCCAACAACACATCAAACAAATTATGCATCACCACCAGGTGGGTTTCAATTTCAGGGTCCCAATGATGGTTCAATATATGTAAATCCATAAATATAATACATCACATAAATAAATTAAAAAACAAAGATCATATGATTCCCTCAATTGATGCAGAAAAAGCTTTTGATAATATCCAGCATCCTTTTTTGATCAGAATGCTTAAGAAAATAGGTATAGAAGGAACATTTCTTAAACTGATAGAGGCCATCTATAGCAAACCCACAGCCAATATCATATGGAATGGAGTAAAATTGAAATCATTTCCACTCAGATCAGGAACCAGGTAATGATGATCACTGTCTCCACTGCTTTTTAACATTGTAATGGAAGTCTTAGCCGTCATGATCAGGCAAGAGAAGGCAATCAAGGAGATCCAAATAGGACCAGAGAAGATCAAACTGTCACTCTTCGCAGACGATATGATTATATATCTGAAAACCCCAGGGAATCAACTACAAAACTCCTAGAAGTGATCAAGGAATAAAGCAACGTCTCAGAATACAAAATTAACCACTCACAAATCTGTAGCCTTTACATATACCAACAAGATTCAAGAGGAAAAAACAATCAAGGACTCTGTTCCCTTTACAACAGTAGCGATGAAATATCTGGGAATGTATCTAACTAAGGATGTGAAAGATCTATATAAAGAGAAATATGAAACTCTGAGAAAAGAAATAGCTGAAGATGTTAACAAATGAAAAAATATACCATGCTCATGGCTGGGAAGAATCAATATTGTTAAAATGTCTATACTATCTAAAGCAATCTATAGATTTATCATGATCCTTATTAAAGCACCTCTGCCATATTTTAAAGGCCTGGAAAAATTAGTACTTCATTTTATATGCAATCAGAAAAAAACTCAAATAGCCAAGATATTACTCAGAAATAAAAACAAATCAGGATGTATCACATTTCCAGATTTCATACTGTACTATAATCGATAGTGATCAAAACAGCATGGTACTGGTACAAAAACAGAGAGGTAGATGTATGGAACAGAATTGAAGACCAAGAGGTGAACCCAGACACTTATCACAATTTGATTTTTGACAAGCCTATTAAAAATATAAATTGGGGGAAAGATTCCTTATTCAACAAATGGTGCTGGGTGAATTGGCTAGTGACCTGTAGAAGACTGAAACTGGACCCACACCTTTCTCCTCTAACAAAAATTGACTCTCACTGGTTAAAGGACTTAAACTTAAGACATTAAACAATAAAAATTTTTCGAGAGAGTGCAGGAAAACACTTGAAAAAGTTGGCCTGGGAGAATAATTCATGAGAAGGACACCGCAGGCAATTGAAACAACATCAAAAATATATTACTTGGATCTGATCAAATTAAAAAGCTTCTTCACTGCCAAGAACACACTAAGTAAAGCAAATAGAGATCCCTCAGAATAGGACAGGATTTTTTCAAGTTATGTATCTGACAAAAGTCTAATGACCAGTATCCACAGAGAACTCAAATTTATTACTAAAAAAAAAAAAAAAGTGATCCCATTTCATTGTGGGCAACAGACATGAACAGAAGCTTCTCTGAAGAACACAGACATAGGGTCTACAGACACATGAAAAAATGCTCATCATCATTAATCATCAGAGAAATGCAAACCAAAACTACTCTGAGATATCATCTAACTCCGGTAAGAGTAGACCACATCACAAAATCCCAAAACTACAGATGCTGGCGTGCATGTGGAGAAAAGGGAACACTTCTGCACTGCTGGTTGGAATTCAAACTAGTACATTCCTTTTGGAAGGAACTTTGGTGAACACTCAGGGACCTAAATGTAGACCTGCCGCTTGATCCTGCAATTCCTCTACTAGGTATATATCCAAAGGACCAAAAATCATTTAGCAACAAAGATATTTGCACCAGATTGTTCATTGCAGCTCAATTTATAATTGCTAAGTCTTGGAAGAAGCCCAAGTGCCCATTGACCTATGAATGGATTAATAAATTGTGATATATGTATACCATGGAATACTATGCAGAATTTAAAAAAATGAAAACTTTACCTCTTTTATGTTTACATGGATGGAGCGGAAAAATATTCTTCTTAGTAAAATATCTCAGCAATGGAAGGAAAATATCCAATGTACTCAGTACTACTGTGAAACCAATTTATAATCACTCACACTTGCATATGAAAAATGAAACACAACTATAGCCTAGGATGAAGGAGGGAAGGGGAGGGAGAGGGAAAGCATGGTGGATGGGTCGATAGATGGAGGGTTAGTAAGGGAACCACACCAATGGAGCATATTGCAAGTGCAATTTGGATCTATCAGGTGTAGAACACAAATGTCTTAACACTGTAATTGAGTAAATGAGGTGAAGGCTATGTTGATTAGTAGGATGTAAGCACTTCAATTTGTACAAATAATCAACACATTGAAACCCATAATGACATAAATGTATTTATGATCTATGTACAAATGACTTAATTTAAAAAAAGAGAAAAAAAAAACAAAACAGAAATCATCAGGTGGTGCCTATGGCTCAGCGGGTTGGGTGCCAGACCCATATACTGAGGGTGGCGGGTTCAAACCCAGTCCAAGCCAAACTGCAACAAAAAAAAAGCTGCGCATTGTGGCAGGCGCCTGTAGTACTAGCTACTTGGGAGGCTGAGGCAAGAGAATCGCCTAAGCTCAAGAGTTGGAGTTTCTGTGAGCTGTGTGACACCACAGCACTCTATTGAGGGCAGTAAAGTGAGACTCTGTCTCTACAAAAAAAAAAAAAAGTAAGAAAGAAATCATCAACTACCTTGAACATAACAACAATGAAGATACAAGCTACCAAAACCTGTGGGATACTGTAAAAGCAGTCCTAAGGGGAAAATGTATTGCATTAGGTGCCTACATCCAAAAAACAGAAAGAGAGCACACAAACAATTTAATGAATCATCTTAAGGATGGAAAAGGAAGAGCAATCCAATTGCAAATTTAGCAAAAGAAAAGGAATCACCAAATTTAAATCAGAAATAAATGAAATTAAAAACAAAAGAATTTTTGAGAGAATTAATGAAACAAAAAGTTGGTTCTTCAAAAAGATAAAATTGACAAACCCATGACCAGATTAATTAGAAATACAAAAGAAAATCTTTAGCACCCTCACTCAGAAATGAAAAGGGTGAAATAACAACTGATAACACAGAGACACAAGGGATTATATCTGACTACTACCAAAAACTCTATGGCCAGAACTTTCACAAAGTTGATGAAATGGACCAAAACCTCGAATCACGCCATCTCCTTAGACTTAACCAGGAAGAAGTAGATCTCTTGGGCAGACAAATATTGAGCATTGAGCTTGAAGAAACAATAAAAAAAAAAGTTTCCAACCAATAAAGAGCCTGGGATCAGATGGCTTCACACCAGAATTCCAGAACACCTTCAAAAATGAGCTTGTACTTATACTATAAAAGTTATTCCAAAACATTGAGATGGAAGGAACCTTCCCCCAACACATTCTATGAAGGAAACATCACCGTGATAACAAAACCAGGAAAGTACTCAACTAAAAAGCAACTAAATGTCAAATCAATTTCCCTAATGAATATTGATGCAAAAATACTCAAAAAAATCTTAGCTAATAGATTGCAGCTACACATTAAATGTGTATATATACATATGTATATACACATCATGATCAAGTACGCTTCATTCAAGGGATTCAAGGATGGTTTAAAATATGCAAATCCATAAATGTAATACACCATACCAACAGAAGCAAAAACAAAGACCACATAATATTCTTGATAGATGTAGAAAAACAGTTGATAAAATTTAGCATCCTTTTCTAATAAGAACATTTTAAAAATAGGCATAGGTGGCACATTTCTTAAGGTGACTGAAGCCATCTACAATAAACCCACAGCTAACATTATATCGAATGGAGTAAAACTGAAAGATTTTCCATGTAGAACTTGAACCAGACAAGGTTGTCCACTATCGCCACTATTATTCAATGTTGTGCTGGAAGTTCTAGCCAATGTAATCACGCAAGAGAAGGATATAAATGGCATACAAATGAAGTCAGAGGAAGTCAAACTCTCACTTTTTTGCTGATGATATGATTTTATACTTAGAAAACCCCAGAAATTCAACAACAACAAAAAATTCCCTGGAACTCGTCAGAAAATAGAGTAATGTCTCAGGGTATAAAATCAATGTCCAGTTTGATGTAAAAATCCCAAATTGTACATAAAATCAGCACATTTTACCCCATAAATGCAGTAATGTACACAGTTATGATCTCTAAAAGTAAAATAAAATAAAACCAATGTCCACAAATCAATAGTAGCCTTTATATAAGCCACTAACATCCAAGTTGAGAAGCAAATCAAGGACACAATTCCCTTCATAGAAGCTTCAAAGAAAATGAAATACTTAGGAATACACATAACAAAAACAGAATTACAAAACCTTAAGAAAAGTAATAGCAAAAGACATTAACAAATGACAGAATGTACCATGCTATTCTCTGGGAAGTATCAACATTGTTAAAATGTGTATTCTACCCAAAGCAATCTAGAGATTCAATGCAATGTCCACTAAAATACTAACATCATAGTTTGAATAACTGGAAAAAATAGTACTTTGTTTTGTATGGAACCAGGAAAAAACACATATATCTAAGTCTATTCTTTGTAATAAAATCAAAGCCAGAGGCATCACCTTATCAGACTTCAGGCTATAAGTCCACGGTATCAAAACAGCATGGTATTGGCACACACACAAAAAAAAGAGACATAGACTTATGGAACATAATAGAAAACCAAGAAATGAAACCAGTCTCTAGTTGTCATTTTATCTTTCATAAACCAAACAAAAGCATACACTGGAGAAAAGAATCCCTATTCAAAAAATGGTGCTGGTAGAACTGGAAAACCACATGTAAAAAACTGGACCCACACTTTTACTGCCTTCAAAAACTGACTGAAGCTGGATAAAAGATTTAAATCTAAGACATGAAATGATAAAAATACAAATGAAAGTGTGGGAAAAACTCTTGATGATGTTGGACTAAGGAAATATTTTATGACAAAGATTCAGTGGAAATCACAACAAAAACAAAAATAAACAAATGGGACTTAATTAAGCTGAAACGGTCTGCACAGCCAGCAACACAACAAGTAAAACAGAAAGACAACTTTAAGAATGGAAAATGGATATTTGCAGGATATGAATCTCACAAAGTGTTGATAACTAGAATACACAGAGAACTCAAATTAATTAATAAAAAAGGGCAAACAATCCCATCTAATGATGGGCAAGAGATATGAACAGAACATTCTCTCACAAAGACAGATGAATAGGTAACAAATATTTGAAAAAATTCTCATCATCCCTAATCATCAGAGAAATGCAAATCAAAACCCCCTTGATATATCTCCTAATTTCAGTGAGAATTGTCCACATCACAAAGTGTCCAAGCTACAGATGCTGGTGTGGATGTGGAGAGAAGGGAAAACTTTTACAGTGTTGGCAGGACTGAAAACTAATACAACCTTTTTGAAAGGAAGTATAGAAATCCTCAAAGAACTCCTATTAGGTCTCCCATTCGATCCTGCAATCCCATTACAGTGCATCTACCCAGAAGAAAAAAATCATTTTATCAGAAGAACATTTGCACTAGACTGTTTATTGTATCTCAATTTGCAATTGTCAAAATGTGGAAACAACCTAAAAGCCCACCAACCCAGGAATGGATTAACAAGTTGTGGTATATGTATACCATGGAATACTTGAAAGTGTTCTTGGAGCCCTCTGATCAGAGACGCAGGGAGAAGAATGAAAAGAGTTAGTCTTAACAGAAATTCCCTTACTATCTAAAAGATTTTTAAGCAATTGAATGTATTCATCCTCAATAACCGAGGAGGAGTTACCCATGATGAATGATCCCTTTTTCTACCTGTCCAAAGCCTGAGTATTTCCAAATCTCAGCAACTCTTTGGATCCTGAAAGTACCAGTTCACTAACCTCAAAGTCGGTTGAGCAGACGCTCAGCAAACAACTTGAACAGGTCTTCGGTCCAGCCGTGGCACCCTGCTCTCTGCGCCAGATGAAAGTGTTCTTGGAGCCCTCTGATTGGAGACGCAGGGAGAAGAAACTGCAGATGGGATGACTGATTTGAAGGGAGGTCGAGACTCACTCTGGTTGGCGACCCAGTCTAACTTTACTGATTATCTTATATACCTTCAAACATTCAGTAAGAATTTGACACAGATACAAAGAACTGAAGTAACATTAGGAAGTTACCATTAAGATTACAATTCAGTGTGAAGGCTGAGGAACACATATACAATTGATTTTGTTTAGAGTAAAAATATAAAGCAGACTGACTGTCTGTCCTTGCTGGCCCAAACCGAAACTAGAGATTATAATGTTAATGAAGGAAGCAGACAGAGAACAGAACCCAAGCTCGAGGACAGGCATTCATACTCCCAGCTGCACCCTGGCTGATTCTCCAGAATTCCTTAGCAAAGAGAAATTCTGCATATTTCTGCATATTTATAGGCAGGTGCAGAAGCTCGATCTTTAAAGAAATCTTTCTCAGAATCAATCTCCTGGGGAAGCACATTGAAGCGAACTGCCATGTCTAAGCATGGGATGCTTATCTCTACAAATACTATTCAGCCATTAAAAATATGCAGACTTTACATCTTTTGTATTAACTTGGATGGTGTTGGAACACATTCTTCTTAGTAAAGTATCATAAGAACGAAGAAGCAAGAGTCCAATGTACTCAATTCTAATATGAACCCAGTTAATGATCTACTTCATGCCCACATAAGAGAAAAACTCAAACCAATTCAATGTAGGGGGTGAGGGTATTGAAGGACATCTTGCATCCAGGCTAGAAATGAACCAATCCCAAGCTATCCTAGGAATTTTCTCCCTAACTCAAGGTGCTACATTCTCTAGGAAAGTTTTTTCATTCCATTCTTTCCCACCTCATGATATTGCATTCCCAGTGCCTTTTGCAGTTATTCTGAGAACTAAGGGCAAGAAAAAAAAGTGGAAGAGACTGGGTCATCCAAGGTTATCCAGGGACTATCCAACACATGCCAGGAACCAGTTTGTGCACTGGGAATACACTGGTGCACAAAGTCAACATGGTGACTACTCTCATGAAGCTAGAAAATATAGTGATGGGCACAAACATTAAATTATATATGTATAAGTGATAAATGTGCAATGAGTACCATAAAGAAGAACCACAGGGTGCTATGAGAGAGTATAACAGGAGTATCTAACTTGATTTTGTTTTAATGTGAAAACATAGGTAAGTTCCTTGGAAATAACAGTTAAACTGAGTAGAAGTTGTCCAGGAACAATGTGAAAGCCAAAGCAGAAGAATATGTATTGCTTTAATTTTTTTTTTTTTGAGAAAGTCTCACTATGTTGCCCTCGGTAGAGTGCTGTGGCATTACAGCTCACAGCAACCTCAAACTCTTGGCTTTAAGTGAAACTCTTGCCTCAGCCTCCCAAGTAGCTGAGACTACAGAATGCATTGCTTTAATCTTAAACCTCTCTTTTTTTTTTTCCTTCCAAATGTAGATAGAAACATATCGGAAAGCACGTATGTGTTTGTGTGCCATGCATGCATGTGTGTCTGTGTGTGTGTAGGGAGGGAAAAGTGATAGGATAATTGTCCACTCCCTTATGTAAATGGTAGATACTATTTCTAAACTCCAAATACATGAGAACACATCTCAAGTTGATCTATAATGAACCCATAGGAATTTGCTTAACCAAATACCTATAATACCTTAATATTCACCGTACATATTTCAAATGAAAAACAAATTATATTTATATATGTGAAAAACATTGAATGCTCAATTACTTTTAAATAATTTTTTTAGTGAACTATAAGTTTTCTTTTCATCAGTGTCATGAAATTTATAATAGCAAAACTTTCTGTCCACAATTCACCCAATTAATTCTTGAATTATTCCATTGAAAACCTCACCAAATATATGATCCATGGTTAAGCAGTGTTGTGAATTTCAATGTTTAATTTTTTAAAATATTGGTAACTGTCTTCTGAGGGTAGTCAGTCCCAAGATAAAAAAAAAATGCATGCCCAGGGACAGAGATTAGGAAATTTGAGTATGTTTCATTCATTGTAATCCTGTGTTACCAAGGTCTGGTCCAGAAGATCTCTTCATCATCCCTGCCAAAAAAGTTTTATATCTATTTAGTGCAAACCAGGTAACACTAAATAAACTCAAAGATCCCAGAATTCACCTAGCCTCTTAAGAGTTAATCTGAAGATTAATCCATGACCACAATATGTTTCAGGTTCTCCCTCCTCCTAAGTATTCCAATCCATTACCAAAGGAGCTAATTCTTCCCATCCTGTATCACCCAAGCTTGGATTACTGCAACAGCTTCTTTTTTGTCTCCTTAGTTTTGGTCTTTCCCACCCATTCTAATCTACCCTTCCCATGAATTCCAGTCATTAATTATTTATGTTTTACTCAAGTACATCAGGTACCTAGAATTATTCTAAACATCAGATACATTAATTAATTTAATTCTACCAATAATCTTATGGTTTTCCTAGCTAGTTTTATAGGTGAAGACTCTGAAGCACAGGAGAGTTAAAGTAACTTTCCTAAGGTCACACTAAGTGGTAGAACTGAGATTTGAAGTTAGGCAGTCTAGCACCAGAGTCTATGCTTTTAGACACTACTTTGTACTACTTCTCTCAGTATAAAAAAGACACTCTCCAGCTACTCCAACCCCAATGATCTTATCTTCTGTCAATTATAAGCTGTAACATCTTAGTACTTAATTTAAATGTAATTATTTTATGCCTATTGATTTGGACAGTCCAGGGTGTAAAACTCTGAGCAGCAGCCAGATCTTATACAAGTTCTAGAGCCCTTGAATCCCTTAGTGCAGAACTTGAATGAGCCCCCAGAAGTTGAAATATCCAATAGTTGCCTTTATCTCAAGTTTCACCCTCCTGTTTTGGTTAAGATGTTACATGCCATTGTAAGAAACTTTTTCACTATAGTTAAAATGACACATGAATCAAAGTTCAAAGTTACTTTGAAACACTAGAAAACTGACTCAGGAAAAGTTTTAATTTGTAACTCAACATCCTCAAAGTTGGCCATCATATAATTTTTAATGAGTTACTTTCAAAAAATGAGAGGATAAAAATAAATTAAAAGTCATTTTTTTCACTAACTTGCTGATTCATATTTCTACACAATATTTTCATGATTTGGTATATATTTTAGAAAATACATGAATCTTAGTCCCAGTTATAATACTTAACTAGTTATATATCTCTGTGAAGTTACTTAATCTCTTTGAGTCTTGCACTTCCACACCTCAGGTCATCCTGCCCTCTTTTCTCATTTGTAAGTTGGAGATAATATTTGCCTTACCTGAAAGATAATTTTGAGGATCAAAGGTTATTCACTTCAAAGTACTTTGTTAACTCTAAAGCAATATACAAATTTAGGTTGCATTGTTATTTGTAGTATCAGGTCTGAGAACCAGGGAATGTTAGTTGAGATTTTAGATCTGGACATTTCCAAAATCTCAACTAACATTCCCCGGTTAGAGCATTAAATGTTCTGAACCTCATTGTCTCCATTTTTAAAATTAAGAAGCTTAAGTTTTAACATTCTAACTATTTGATTTTCCTACAGATTCTGTTGTCAAATAACAAAATATCTGATAAAAAATGTGAATCATCACTGGATTTTTTTCAATCCAAATGATTACCAAGGATATGAAGTAAATTATTTTTTCTCATTGCCTTGTGTTGCCACTTAGTAGTTACACATTTTTATGTGAATAAAGATTTTAATTCCTTCTGGCTTCTATAATTATAAATTATGATACATCAAATGCTATGTACATATTATATTACTTGGAAAAGAGTATATTCTTCTCTTGGCATCACTGAAAAAAATGAACGAAATACACGTTTTAGGGAAATTTTGAAGTAAACAAAATAATGTTGCACCATGAATCACAATATTTCTTCTCTGCCTAAAAAAAATTCTTCCAACAAGAAAAGTCCTGGAATACATGTATTTACATCAGAATTCTACCAAATCTTCAAAGAAGAGCTCATACCTATATTGTAGACCCTACTCCAAAACACTGGAAAGGAAGGTACCCTCTCCAGCTCCTTCTACAAAGCAAGTATCACCCTGATATCAAAACCAGGAAAAAATCTAACAAGAAAACTACAGACATAAAAGTATTCACTAAAATCCCGCCCCCCCCAAAAGAAATACAGCTACACATTAAAAAAAATATATACATCATGATTAGGTGGGATTTTTCTCAGGGATGCAAGTTTGGTTCAATATATGTAAATTTATAGATGTAATCCACTACATCAATAGAAGCAAAACTGAAAAAAAAAAAAGACCATACAATCCTTTCAACAGATGCATAAAAAGCATTTGACAAAGTTCAGCATTCTTTTCTGACAAGAACACTTAAGAAAATAGGCACATATGGGACATTTTATAAACTGACAGAAGCCATTTATAACAAACCCACAGCCAATATCACACTGAATGGAGTAAAACTGAAAGCATTTCCACTCAGAACTAGAATTAGACAAGGATGCCCACTATAGACACTGCTATTCTGCATAATGCGGGAAGTCCTAGCCACTGCAATCAGTCAAGAGAAGGAGATCAGGGTATTTAAATGGGGACAGACGAGGCAAAATTCTCACTCTTTGTGAATGACATAATCTTATGCTTGGAAAATCCCAGGGACTCAACTACAAAGCTCTTAGAGTTGATCACGAAATATAGTAGTGTCTCTGGATACAAAATCAATATCTACAAATCAGTAGCCTTCATAAATGCCAATAATACTCAAGCTGAGAGTAAAATCAAAGACACGATACCTTTTATAGTAGCTCTAAGGAAGATGAAATAACTGGGAATATTTCTAACAAAGGACGTGAAGGATCTCTATAAAGAAAATGAAGAAAACCTTAGAAAAGAAATACCATAAGGCAATTTAAAAAACCGGAAGAACATACCATGCTCATCGCTCAGAAGAATCAACATCATTAAAATGTAAATACCACCCAAAGAAATATACATATTTAATGCAATCCCCATCAAAATACGAATGTCATCCTTTAAGGAACTTGAAAATACAGTACTTTGTTTCATATGGAACTAGGGAACAACCCTGAATAGCCAATACAATTATTAGAAAAAAAATCTGGAGGCATCACAATACCAGATTTCTAGCTACAATAGAAGTCTATAGTGATCAAAACAGCATGATACTGGCACAAAAATAGAGATATAGAAATATAGAACAGAATGGACAACCTAGAGATGAATCCAGCCACATATCACCATTTGAGCTTTGATAAGCTTAACAAAAGCATGCACTGGGGAAAAGAATCTCTAATTCTTAAATGGTGCCGGGAGAACTGATTAGCCACATGTAGAAGACTGAAACTGGACCTACACCTATCACCACTGACAAAAATTGACTCTCACTGGAAGAAAGATTTAAATTTAACACACAATAAAAATTCTAGAAGAGGGTGCAGGTAAAATGCTTGATAAAACTGGCCTGGGAAAAGATTTTATGAGGAAGACTCCCTTGGTAATTGCAGAAACACCAAAAATAAATAAATAGGGAATAATCAAGTTAAAAAACTTCTGTACAGCTAAGGGTACCACAGCTACATTAATCATACATCCTTTGAAATGGGAGAAGCTATTTGCATGTTATAAATCTGACAAAGATCTGATAACTAGAATCAACAGAGAACTCAAATTAATCAACAAGAAAAGAGCAAATGACCCCACTTACAAGTGGGCAAGCGACTTGAACAGAAACTTCTCTGAAGATGACAGGAATGGCCAACAAACACATGAAAAGATGCTCATCATCTCTAATCATCAGAGAAATGCAAATCAGAGCTACTCTCATCTAAATTCAGTGAGGTTAGCTCACATGACAAAGTCCCAAAGTTGTAGATAGTGGCATGGATGTTGAGACAAGGGAGAACTTCTATAATTCTGGTGGGATTGCAAACTAATACACCTTTATGTAATGAAGTATGGAGAACTTGTAAAGAGCTAAAAGTTGATCTTTCATTTGATTCCACAATCCCATTACTAGGTATCCACTTAGAAGAAAAAAAATCACTTTCTCACAAGAACATTTGCACCACAATGTTTACTGCAGCTCAGTTAACAATTGCCAAGTTGTGGAAGCAACTCAAATGCCCATCAACACGTGACTGGATTAACAAACTTCGGTATACATATACTATTCAGCCATAAGAAAAGATGAAGACGTTATATCTTTTGTGTTTACCTGGATGAAGTTGAAACATTTTCTTCTTAGTAAAATCCTCAATAATGGAAAAAAAGTATCCAATGTATTCAATACTAAAATAAACCAATATATAACAACTACATGCCCACAGGAAAGATAATACCCAAATATAGCCTAGCAAGGAAGAGGGGAGAGGAGGGAGGGGGAGGGGGAGGAGGAGGGAGGTCAATTGATAGGATCTCACCTAATGTGTACAATGTGATGGTGCGCAGCACGCCCCTTGGGTGAAGGCTCAAATACAACTTGAACTTTACCTTAGAAATGAAAGCAGTGTAAACTAAACATTTGTACCCTCATATTCATTTGAAAAAAAATGCTCATTTCCCCTAATCATCAGAGAAATGCAAATCAAAACCACCTTAAGATATCACCTAACCCCACCCAAAATATCCCACATCACAAATCCCAAAACTACAGGTGCTGGTATTAATGTGGAGGAAAGGGAACACTTACACACTGTTGCTGAAAACTAATACAACCTTTTGGAAAAGATGTATGGAGAATTCTCAAAGAACTAAAAGTAGACCTTCAGTTTGAACCTGCAGTCTTCTTACAAGGTATCTATACAGAAGAAAAAAACAATCATTATACCATAAGGACATTTGCACTAGAATGTTTATTGCAGCTCAATTCACAATCACCAAGATGTGGAATCACCCAAGTTCTCATCAACACATGAATGGATTAATCAACATATAAAAATATCAATCAACTGTAGTATATGTATACTATGGAATACTATTTGACCATAAAAAGATGGTGACTCTTGTATTAATCTGGATGGAGTTGAAGAACATTATCCTTATTAAAGTATCACATGAATGGAAAAGAATGTATTTAATGTACTTATTACTATTATAAAATCAATAGTTAGACATTTGCACACTTGTAGGAAAGAAAAACAAAATTAAATTTAAGCAGGGGGAGCTGGGGAGAAGATAGGGGATAAGTAAACTCACCTAATGGGCACAATGTAAGGATATACAGCACCCTCCCTGAGTAAAGGGCTCAACTACAACTTGGGCTTTACCTGACAAGCACAAACAATGTAACTTAATCATTCTACCCCCATATTAATCTAAAAAAAAAAACAACTAGAACTTCAAAGGTATATGAACTTTAATTAATGAATGTTATATTCCAGTAATAATAACATAAATCATCTACACATATATACATATGTGTATGTATGTGCACACACATTTTAATTTTTATTGTCACTGGAAAACTCTAAGACAGAAGTGTTTAAGACAAAACAAAAATAAGAAATGTTTGTGTCATGAGAATGGGAAAACATGAATAGAGGGGAATGTATAAACTTGGAGACTAGAATGAAGGAAGTGGAAAAGCATTAATTCATTTAAGCATTCATTCAAAAATATTTGTTTACAATATATGCTAGGCACTTGACAGACAAAAATCAATGGGTAAATCTTTATTCTCAAAGGTTTCAGTGTTGTTGGAAAAACATTCCTATATATAGACATACTACAAGTCAATGTAAATACTGTGCCAGAAATACACAGAAGGTGCCCCAAAAGCAGGATCCTTACAGAAGGATCAAGTAAAGATTCCTGGAGGAAGTGACAGTCTGAACTGTGTTTTAAATGAGAAATAGAAGTTATTCCTGATGAAGGAGAGTAGTAGAGGTAGTAGTAGAAGAAAGATTCCAGAGATCTGAAAGTTGTTCAGTATCCAGGATATGAAGAAGGAGTAGCAATAGATTAAACTGAAGAGGTAGGCAGGAGCTAGATCTTGAAAGGACTTGGTATGCCATGGTAAAAAGTTTAGGTTTATCCTGAAGATGATTGGGCGTCATTACAGGAATTTAAGCAAAACACTGATAGGTTAAGTTTTGTGTTTGAGAGAGAGAAATCTCACAGAAAGAGGATGAAACAACAACAAAAAAATTTAGACGTGATCATGGTATCTCCCCTGCCTATGGTTCATCTTATAAGGGTACATGTGAATCTTCCTAAATGTAGAATATAAATGTCTTAACACAATAACTAAGAAAATGACATGAAGGCTATGTTAACCAGTTGATAAAAATATTTCAAATTCTATATAAAAACAGCACACTGTATCCCATGACTGTATTAATGTCCACAGCCATGATTTAATAAAAAAAAAATTAGGAAGTTGTTTCTTTAATCTAGGTAAATAATAATGATGAAGAGGAGATTCTGGGGCAGTTCAGGTAGGAAAGAAAAGGGAGACATTCAAGGATTATTTAGGGGGTAGAAGTGAAGAGACTTAGTGACTAACTACATGCAAGGATAAGGGAGATGGTGGGACATGGGGTGGTCCCTAGATTCGGGGATTTAATGAATAAACAGAGTACAAAGAAATATGGTATATGGTAGGAGTATATAGGGAAATAAGATTGTGAATTCAGTTTTAGTCATATATATTTTAGGTGTCTTTGAAATTTCTGAGAAGAGATGTTCATTAAGCAGTTGGGTATCTGGGACAAAGATAGATTTAGGCATACTTGCAGAGAGATGGTAAATGTAGAACACAATCATTGTGAGATTACTCAACAGATAATACAAAAAGTGAGATCAGAACCCCAAAGATAGAGTCAAACAAAATCAGTCTTTCCTTTTTGAAAAGAAGTATGGAGAATCTTCAAATAGGTAAAAGTAAATCTTCCATTTTTTCCTGTAATCCTATTACTAGGTATCTACCCTGAAGAAAAATAAATCATTTTAACATAAGGACATTTGCACTCAAATATATATAGCAGCTCAATTCACAATTGCAAAGATGTGGAAACAACCCAAGTGTCCATCAACCCATAAGATTGATGAGAAGAAAGTTTGATCAAACTGGGTTTAAGTTAGAATAGATAAGAAACATTGGAAATAACATGTCTTTCTATGAGTTTTCCTGTGAATCAGAGTAAAGACAAAGAAAATGGTGGAAGGGAGATATGGGGTCAAGGATTTTTTTTTATGTTTTGGAGATGAGTGAAATTAGAGTATGTTTGTTTATGGGAGTGGTCCAGTGGAAGGCCCAAAATTCTAATGGGAGAAAGGGAAGACCTGCAGGATAAAAGTACTTAAATACGCAAAGGAAAAAAGATACAATGTAGAAGTTATTTTTTTTTCTATTTTCTTTCTTTTTTTTAAATTAAATCATAGCTGTGTACATTAATGCTGTTATGGGGTACAGTGCACTGTATTTATATACAATTTGAAATATTTTCATCAAAATGGTTAACACAGCCTTCATTTCATTTTCTTAGTTATTGTGTTAAGACATTTATATTCTACATTTAGAAAGATTCACATGTACCCTTATAAGATGAACCATAGGCATGATCCCACCAATCACCCTCCCTCCACCCATTCTGCCCCTTCCCCTCCCCTTCCTCTCCCCTTCTCCCATATTCTTGGGCTATAATTTGGTTATAGATTTCCTATGAAACTACAGAGTCAAAATATGAACCCAACGTGCTGGGCTCTGAAGTGTACACTTAAACCTCACTACACATTTTTTCCTTCTGAGAAAGAATTCACTTAAGGCCCTTATGATGATCTCAAGTTTCACTAAACTTAGTTAAGCCTCTAAAGAGAATAAAAGAAGCTAATTTTCTTATTATAGTGTCTTTATTAATCTTTACAAATCTCAGAAAGACCTCTCATATTAATATTATTTTCTTATTATTCATTACTTATGGATTGACCTTTGTCCAGAGACAGGTAAAGTCAAATACATAATGCTTTATTCAAGGTAAAGAATCTGACTTTAATTTACATTGAACTTGTCATGTTGTTTCTCTGAGAAACTCCAACACCCTCTTTAAGATAACTTTTTACTGAAGTATAATATTATATTCAGGAAAGTAAAAAAAAAAAAATCATAGTACACAGTTGGATAAGTCTTCACAGAGTGAGTACATCCATGTAACTAGTACCCAGACCAAGAACTAGAATATAATGAACATTCATTTCCCCCTTTTGTCAATTGTAAGTCACTATCTTCTCAAAGGTAACCATTATTAGTTTTGTATGTTTTTGAACTAAAATCTAAGTTTTAATTTGCTCCCTCCCATTAACAATCTACACATTTCTTACCTGATTTTGAGGTTTCCAACTCTTTTAAAGATATAAGCTAAAATTATATTATGTCCTGTTCACCTAAATGACCAATTTTGTGTTCTGAGTTTTTATTTGAATTACATTTATGTCATAAAATAATAAGTAAAAATTATATTAGCCACACTTCTTTAGCATTTGCTTCGTGCCAGAAAAGTGCTGTGTTACTTGCCTAATCCTTATAATAACTCTATGAAGGAGGAACTGTTATTATAATCTCTAAAGAGGTCACTGAAGCACAGAGAGATTAGGTAATTTTCCTAAGGCCACCCAGTTACCAACTGGCAGAACTGAAGTAATTTTTTGTTCTTTTAAAATAGTAGATTTGAATATATCTAGATCAGGTAATGTATTTTATTTCATCTAGATGTACTCTCGTTATTATAAGATTACTTTTACTGAATTATTTAAGTAACACTTACCCATTAACATATAATTATACTTTAATCTCAGTCCACACTGAATTCTCCCTTATATAATTAATTCAAAATTTAGGCTCCATTGTTAACCTTCTTGGATTTAACTGTGACCTGTTTTATGTATTGGATTGTTAGCTATTGTTCCTAATATATTAAAATACAGAATATTTACTTCATATCCTTAGAATTTTTTGAAAAACACATTTTGCTTGATTCATATTATTGTCCCATTTCGTTATCATGATGTATCAGTTAAAATACTTTTGCCTACAGATAACAGAACACTCAACTAGCATAAACAGTAGAGATTTATTATTAAATATCCCATAACAAGAAACAAGAAGTCTGATCTTAGGCAACCCCAGGCTTGATTCATTGAGGTTATCAAGGACCTGCTTTTTTGTCTTTCCATTCTCAACCTCCAGTGTGTTAGGAAAGCCCTACTCATGGTTGTAAGATGAGTGCAGCCATTGCAAGTATCATATCCTGACACAGTGGTATGAAAAGCAGGAAGATAGAGGGTTCCAAGGATATGAAGCCTTTTTCTTTGTATCAGGAGAGAACACTTTCTGATAAGTCCCAGAAGACTTCAATTTATGTCTCATTGGTTAGAACTGTGCCTCATGGGCATTCCTAGTTGCAAGGCAGATGGGAATAGCAATAACTGGAACACCAACATTTGTTATGAGAAGTTATTTGTTGGGCTGGTGAGAGGCAATTTGTTGTAAGATATGTAACTGCCATTGTGTGTTTCACAAAGATAAATTATAGCTAACCTTAATGTCTTAGAAAGGATATAGATGAAGAAGGGAGATATTAACTATGCCCTTAGTAAATTGGATATGTGAGCTGAAATGTTCCTTTTCTACAATTTATTTATCTCATAATCTCAATGGTAATGTGTTTCTGAAGTCCCATGATATGGAAAGACTTTCTTAAAGGGCCACAGTGAATTTGATCTATAATGTCTGAAAGTTTCTGGAAAATCTGTAGGTTTGGTTTGATAAAAAAAAAAAAAAGGATATTTCTGATAGAGCTATAAGATGGCTGCCTATAGGGAGTCTGAGTCACTTGCCACCAGAATGTTTAAGCAAAGCATGTAGTGAAAACAATAATCTATAAACCTGAACCAGGAGAAACTATGCTTCATGTCAAAAGATAGTGGAATTTTGTAGAAGGAATTCCTATAGAGATTAGAGAGAGAGTTAGACTCCATCTGTAACTTATAACCCCTTGTATCTTAATTCTTATTAAAACTCAAGAAAGGACTTGGTTCCAACCATGATTGAAACATTTTTTTAATTCACAATATTCAAAAATGGCATGCATATTCACATAACATTGTACTAATACCATTAAGTACATATTTTACTAGTATCATATTGTAAAATAAGGAGATAATTTTTAGAAGAAAATAAAACTATTGGTAATAAATAAATTATACTTGTATATCAAGGTGAGTTAGGTTGATAAAAAAATGTATGTATTAGCAGATGGCATGAAAGTTCAACTTGGAACTCTCATGAAACTGCAATTTTATTCATGGCCAGAAAGTAAAAGTAGAGAATAAAGTACAATGAGGCATTGTACTTTAAGTTCAAAGTACTTGTTAGTTCAAAGCAGGAAATAGTACATAAAATATACTTGCCAATAGGTGGGAGAAATAGTGGATTTTGAGACACACAAGGTTAATGATAACTTGTGAAGATGAGCTAGGTGGAAACTATATAGCAGATGCTGTGAACTGGCATCCTTACCAATGTAGACTTGAGGAGAAAGAGTAAGATTGAGAGAGAAAATATCCTAATTGCTTGGTTCCTGCCCCAGGGGAAGTGTCCTTTAAGACTTGTGGAGTTGGCAGTGATCAACTGAAGAAAAGTAAAGTTAGAAGTGGCAAGAGACACAATCCTCTTCTCTCCTTTATTCTGGATTATAGTTGTGTTTTATCATTCATATGAAAGTGTGGGTGATTATATATTGGTTTTGTAATAGTACTGCATACATTGGATACTTTTTCTTCCATTCTTGAGATACTTTATTAAGAAGAATATGGAGGGGAGGGCGGAGGGCAGATGGAGGGAAGGTAATCAGTGGTACCTCACCTATGGTGCACATCAGATCCATTAAGAGTAGAGTATAAATGTCTTAACACAAGTAAGTGAGATGAAGTCTATGTTAACCAGTTTAATGTAAGCATTCCAAATTGTATACAAAATCAGCACATTGTACCCCATAAATGCATTAATGTACACAGTTCTGATTTTATTTAAAAAAAAAAGTGGCAAGAGACAAAGAGCTAGGACAAGCAGAATAGAATTTTCAAAGATGGGAAACACAGGGGGCCATTGCCTGTTAGTGGGGTTCCTGCAAAAGGTCCAGAGTGTTTGTTCCACTCAGTTTTTATTGAAGGCTATTTTCTCAGTAGCTCAAAGTGTAAGATGAAGAAGGGGGCAAAAACGTCAGCAGTTTCTCTGAGTAAGCATGTCAACTCCTATTGTTTCTATAATCATTAGCTTTAAGAGTCTGAGCAGTCTTGAGAAATCAGAAACCTGAGCCTTGTGTGTGGGCAGCCTCCTGTTTGTGGTCACACACACAGGTTAATTCCCACTAGTTCACTATGGAGTAAAACTGGCATCAGTCTCCTCTGAAGAATCAGTGGGACAGAAGAATTTTCCTCTGATCTCCACCCAGAGGTGTCTTCCTCTGTTGCTTAAGGGATATAAAATCTCCTACCCATATTTATGTGCTCTAGCTATTCCCTTAATCCCTGCCATGGCCAAATGCAGATCTCCACAATGGGTATTTGCTTTGGCTGTTGACTGGGCAGGAGATGGCCTGGTTAATTTTTCTACTTGAGCCTTACACATAACTTCCTCTGTGGTCACTGTTTCTTCAGTGTTCCCAGACCCAACAGAGGGTTTGCAAGCTGTATCCCCTACAGACCAGGCTTCTAGTAAAAACAGGAAATGGCTCAGATAAGACATTTAGTGGTTGTTGGGTGGCACCCATGGCTCAGAGAGTAGGGTGCCGGCCCCATATGCCGAGGGTGGCAGGATCAAATACGGTCCAACCAAACTGAAACAAAAAAAATATGCAGGCATTTTGGTGGGCATCTGTAATCACAGCTACTTGGGAGGCTGAGGCAAGAGAATTGCCTAAGCCCAAGAGCTGGAGGTTGCTGTGAGTTGTGACACTATGGCACTCTAACAAAATGACAAAGTGAGACTTTGTCTCTCAAAAAAAAGAAAGAAAGAAAGAAAGAAAGAAAAAAGGAAATTTAGCTGACCTGTTTTTATTCCACGTTCCTCAACTTATTTCTCTGTTTTTTCCCTTTTACTGGGGGTGTTTTCCCTTGCCAAACATGGGGTCTTCAGTCTCCATTATGCCTGCACTAATGAAAGCCTAGTGTCTCAACTGAAACAATTACATCTGTGTTTGTTGCCCTACTTCACTTCTCTCTCTCTTTTCTATATTTTATCTTCTAGAAAACCCTCCTTATTCCCTTTTCTCTCTTTTTTTCCCTCTTTCACTTCTGTTTCTTTTTTACTATCCTTTCTTCATCTCTTCTCCCTGCTAATGATGTCTTCAGATTATTGTTTAGCAATCCAGGTGGCTGTAAGGTCAGAGATCTCTGATTCTGAGCAGGATGAAAACTGCATTGGTAGCAATATATTTCAAGCAAATGTTTTTCTTTGACAAGCAATAAAACATAAAACTTACTACAAAGCTGAGCAAACAGTTCTTGTAAATAACAAATATCTGTGACTAAAGTCAAGAAGTATAAATTTCATAAACAATTTACATATGTTCTGCATACAGGAAGTATAGATATGGAGAGCCAACAAGTGTACAACAAAAAAAGTTAACTAGTAATTTACACAGGTTGGAAGAGAAGAATTCAAAATCCATGCCTACTTATCTGCTATGTAAACTACTCACAATCTCTGTTTGCTAACTGCCTCTCATGATTTCAGTAGTCTTTGAGTACAGTTATCAGGACTACTTGTGTTTCTTCTGCCCTATTCTTAAAGATGATGGATTACATGTTTATACTGACTAAAATTCTGTTCATTTCTTGCTATTTTCTGATTATACATTGTGCACAACATAAAAAATTCAATTGCTTTACTTCTATAAATTGAAGATATACAGAATTAATTATACTTTAACTACAGAGAGAATCAATGATGTGGTAATATCCACACCTAAGGAACTAGACAGTACTTCAAGCAAATGTTTTTGGTTAAAAATAAACAAACTTGAAAGCATCTTATTATTTAAGTTGTTTATTTTTATAAAGTCTAAATAATTTTCTTTCTCTTGAAGCAAACATGTTTGCCTCTCATCTTTGAAATACAGATGAAAAATGGGATAGACTAGTAATTAAAATTTTTACTTGTGTCAGTATTAGTGATTGTTTTAGGCTGCTTATATTTAACTTTGTTTCTCAGAGTGCATAAAAGTGGTACTGTATTTTTCACAAAATTTTTATTTGGCAAAGTGTTCAATACAAATGTGTACTTACTTGATATAATAGAAAACACATGAATCTCTGTAAAAGCAAAGAGATAGCCAAAGAAATAAATCATATAATCACATCTGTGTATGAAATGGAGCCTGTAATCTTTGCCAATCCAAGAAGTACAATTTCTAAAAATTGCCTATTGAAAACAGATGTGACTTACCTTTCTCTAAACAGCACCATTTGGTCCATTTATTTTCCTTGTTATGGCAAGCTAGTTTGAAATTCTGGGTAGTTAGATGGTGAGTGGAGCCTTTTGGTCAGCTAAAGCTATTTCTGTGTTCAAAAATGTGAGTAAATTTTTTAAATACTTTACTGTATTTCTACTTAAAACATCCAGTATATTTTCTGATGTTGCCCTTTGTTCCTTTTAGCAATATATTTATGTGGTACAATCAGTGTGTCATATTTTACACTACAAAAAATAATCTCTACAAAGGGCAAAGAGATTCCTTTCAGATCCTATAGACCTGATATCACCAAAGAAATTTTCCCTTCTTGCTTGTCATTGCCAACACCAAACAGACACTTGGAGGCCTAGAAGTCAAACCATATGAAATCTCACCCTATGGAATCTCTTCTTTGTGTTTAGACTGGCAAGGGGTCAAAATGATTCTCCCTTTCTTAGAATTACAATTTCTGTGCATGTTTATAGGTACTGTAACTCATAAGAAACTTTTCTACTCACTGATTTTCAGACTCCAGAAAACTTTTTCTCGGTTTAGACTGAGGTGAGGATATGGCATCCATATTCTTGGCAGAATGACTCTCCATGGTGGTCTTGGAAACATCAAACATCATTAAGAATTGAGACTGAGGTGCCTATTATCCCCAATAGGATGACTATTTAATCTGTCTAACTTAGGCATGTTTGGAGTGAAAATATATATAGAACCATTAACAGTTATTCCAAGGAAACATTCATAAACTGGAACTCTCCTAGCAAATCAGTATGTATGTTGACCATATAGTTAGGTACTATAAATTGTTTTGTCTTCCTTTAGCCAGAAGATGATACTTAAATTTATCCCAAAAGAACTTTATTTCAAATATTACATGTTTTGCCTATAATGTTACATGTTTACTATTAAAAGTCACACTGTCATTACAGACAGAAAATAATGGCAAGAAAACATGTCTTTAACTATAGAGAGAATCAATGATGTGGTAGTATCCAAGACTAAGGAATTGGACAGTATTCACATTGATTTTTGAAGAATGGCATTTGATATTTTGATATTTGAACATTCCCAAAGTAGCAGAAGGTTATTTTCATTTTCATATTTTTAAATTTCCTTAGCGTAAATACTTTTTCTAACATGTAGAACTTTTCACATGTGTATTATGCAAGTTTAAAACATTGATTCTATTTTGTTGAGGGATTTTTAAATTTTGTTTTTTTGCAGTTAATTGTACATCTGTGACTGACTTAGATGATCATCCAGGGAATATAACAGATTTCTAACCAGAGAATACTGTTTGTACATTCCAAGATAAAGAGCTTTTTCGCAAATGCAGTGTTATTTTAGAATCCAAACCTAATCTGTTCCAAACCTCCATTCAAATTCCAAATTATTTGAGTTCAAAGACAATTTTTCCCCTTTAAAATAATATAAACTGGATTAATCCATTCCTAGGTCCCACAAACTCAAATGATTTTGAGAATTGTGGGAATATTCAAAATTATTTTAACAGTAAATACATTGGATTTTAAGGTAAAATATTGACAAATAATATTATTTGAATACAAATATATATTAGTAAAATTAAAAATATAAAAACATAAAAGTATAAAGTCTTGTTTCATCACAATTGAACACTTGGTTAGAAACATACCCCCTCATTGTTCACAAACTCCTAAAAGTCCTTTACTGCTTTTCTGCTGCTTCTGAATTAGAACTGGCAGCCTCCCCATGATTAACAACACTATGGATCTCGGTTCTTAAAGTTCTCAAACCATCACCTATTGGCTTTAAACTCCTCCTTTTGAGCACTAGTATCAGGAATACGTTTCATTAAGTTATTGTAGAGGCTGCATAATATTCCATGGTGTACATATACGACAATTCATTGATCCATTTGTTTCTGTAAAGTGAGTCTCTTGGAGACAAGACATACATGGATTATATTTTTTTTAATTTATTCTGCCAGTCTCTGGCTTTTGATTGGGATGTTTAATCTATTTGCATTTAATATAATTACTTACAAGTAGGATTTACATTTGTGGATTTTCATAATAGAAAAATCTTTTTCTCTATTATGTCTGATGTCTTTTTAATTTTTCTTTTCTTCATTTCCTGTCTTTTTTTCTCTCTCTCCTTCTGTGTGTGTGTGTATATGTGTGAGAAATAGATATTTCCTAGCATACCTTTTTGATTTTCTTGTTTCTTCTACTATATATTTTTAAATTATTTTCATAGTGGTTGCCTTGGATATTACAATTTACATCTTAACTTGAAATGAAGTAGTTAGATTTAATATTAACCCAATTTAAATAGTATACATAAACTTTACTCCGATATACCTTCATTCTCTTCCTCCTCTAACTGTTTATTATTGTTGTACAAGTTTCCTAAATGTTATAGGCCTATCAGCACATAATTATTATTTATGTAGTTGTCTTTTAAAACAGAAGAAAAGAATTACTAATCAAAATATCATTGTACTGTTTTCAAAATATCTCTGTAGTTATATTTACTAACGCTTTTTATTTTGTATAGATTTAAGTTATTGTCTACTTTCCATTCATATCTGCCTGAAAGACTCCCTTTAATATTACTTATAGGGCTGGTGACAAAATCGCTCAGTTTTCATTTATCTGGCATCTTAATTTCAATCTTCGTTTCTGAAGGAGAGTTTAACTGGATGTAGGATTCTAAACTCCATTGTTTTTTCTAGTATTTCTTCTGTAGATGAATTCATGTCAACTTGTAAATAGAGACCTCTTACTTGTTCGTTACTTTATCCACGTACACTATGCTTTCTGCCTTTCTGCGCTCACTCACGCTTTTGCACTCGTCTTCTAGTCTCCTTCTCCCTTTCCCTGTGTCTCTTTCCTCCTCTCCTCCTTTCCCCACCTTGTTGCATTGGCTGAGTGCCTCAGGGCCATGTTGAATAGAAGTAGTAAGACTGACTATTGTGTTGCTGCCATTGAGGAGAAAGCATTAAGTCTTTTACCAGCAAATTAATGTTAACTGTAAGATTTTTTTTGGTAGATAAGACTATAAACAGAAAATATTTTAAAATACAATTTAAAATATGAACCCAGGTTCAGACTTGGGCAGGAAAGTAGATTAGGAGGAAAAAGAAAATAAAGATGCTTGATAGTCACTGAAGGTATCATATGACTTAATAGTTCAAGAAAATTTAGTCATCTCATCCTAGTGATTAAGGAGTTATCACTATCACCTATCTTGAGATAGGTTGTGTTTTTATATTTATACCTTAACCAGAGTAAATTAACTTCACAAGTACTTATTAATCTTTTCCCTACTTCTGTTTATACTTGCTTTAATAAATAAAATTATGACTTGCCTCTGAAATTTTCCTCTAAATTACATATTTAGACTTTTGTTCTATGTCAGTTACTCTCAATTTGACATAGTTCAGTATATTCTCTTTCTGCATCCCAATTAAAAATAAATGGCCTTTTCATACATATAATACAGATGTTGAGATAGTGAAGTAAAGGTTGTGTTACTATTAAAATTAAAAGATACCATATTTGAAACAGCTACTACTCTGAATCCAACATCCTTTGACTGTGTTCTGGAGACAGATGTTCTCAGGAGCACTGGGCATCCACAGGAGGTATAGGTGTGCTGTGATGAAATATCTCCCTTCTGTCCGTCAGGATAGTCCTGCTTTTGAGCTTGCGCCTTTTCACTGGTGTTCAAACATTACAAATTATTCTTCATGCGACAGAAAAATGGCGCTATAATTCAGATAAAAATTTTATAACATGAAATGCATGTTTGCATTTCAAATAAACAATGTTCTTTTTCTAAGTGTGTTTTATTTATCAAGCTGCCGTCTGATAAAATAACTGGGTTCTTTTAAGGTTCTTTTCCACTAAACAATGTCATCTGTGTTCAGCATTCCTGCAGGTGAGTAGTCTAGAATCAGGGGTGTCCAACCTTTTTTGCCCTCTGTTGTACATTGGAAGAATAAGAGTTGTCTTGGGCCACATATTAAATACACAAAACTAATGAAAGCTGACAGCAAAAAAAGGCTTGTGTGTGTTTCTTTGTGATATTCAGCACCACAAGTAAACAAAATCATCCTCACAAAATTAGCGTGTGGCCACTGGGCCAC
Source organism: Galagoides demidoff (assembly GCA_963574575.1). NCBI lineage: Eukaryota > Metazoa > Chordata > Mammalia > Primates > Galagidae > Galagoides > Galagoides demidoff. The sequence continues at coordinate 39,036 of CAUYQV010170613.1, forward strand.
AGGTTGGACACCCCTAAGCCTGCTTCTTGTAGTGTCCCTTCCCATAGGGACAGTGAAGTATGCTTAGTTCATGTACAGATGTTAAAGGAGATTGAGAACTATGGGAAGCATAAACATATGAATGGTCTGTGTTTTATTTTAAATTTATTTGTTTTCAACAACAAGGTAGCTAGATTTATCCCAAATACATATTGAATGAACCAATGAATTAATTTGCTGAAAAATCTCTAAATTTTTGCCTCACAGCCAGATCTGTTGTGTTCTTCCTGCCTAGGAAACCATGCTGCCTTTCAAATTTAGTATGCTCAAGCCAAGTCCCTGCTACTTTCCTATCAAAACAAACTATTTCTCAGCTTTCCCATTTTTGGTCAACGGCATTTTCCAAGTTCCCTAACTTTAAAAATTAGTTATGTAGAAGAATAAAAGATAGTATTTTTTACATCATTGCCGTCATCCTACCTTGTCATAACAACTTCTGAATCTTCAGTCTCTTCTTCAGTTCAATCTAACCATTAGTAGATGGGTCTAAACCTTAGGCGTGTCCAACCTCTGGCCCGTGAGCTGCATGTGGATTATTTGAGGATTGTTTTGCCTTTTCTTTTGAGACAAAGTCTCACTTTGTCACCCTCAGTAGTGCCATGGCATCATAGCTCACAGCATCCTCGGGGGCTCAAGCCATTCTCCTGCTACAGGCACTGCCACATGCCCAGCTATTTGAGATGGTTTCGCTTATCTGCGGTGTGGGATATTGCAAAAAGTATACATGGACCTTTTCTTTTTGCTTATCAGCTGTTGTTAATGTTTGTGTATTTAATGTGTGACCCAAGGCAACTCTTATTCTTCTGATTTGTGGCAGAGGAAAAAGAAAAGGTTGAACACCCCTGGACTCTAAAACGCATTAGCCATATAAACTCCTTATTCAAGTGCTTACTGTGAACTCTTAACTGAGGCGGAGACCCTATGTCTGCTTTTCCAAAAGGCTATCAGGGCCCTGTACAGCCTTTGTCTTTTTTTCCTAGCTCTCCTTGCCTCTGACTCTTGCACACTAACAGCAAAAACTAATAGCAATAAACACTTCCTTAGTATGTGCCGGGCAGTAGGCGCTTTTTAAAAATTATTTAATCTTCAGAACAGCCCTTTAAGTTGGGTACGTTTATCATACTAGTTTTGTAGATGTTAAATTACTTGCCTGAGTTTACACAGCTTATGTAGGACAGAAGCAGGATTTGAACTACTCTGTTGTTCTGCCTTTCGGTTACACTCTTTAAGTCAGGTCATTGTGCAGTTTTCATTCTGTTTTGAATATGTGTTTTCATATTCCCTTTGTCTTGTTATTTGTCTCTTCTTCCCATTTAAAAAAATTTCCCCACCCCATTCCACTGTTAACCAAAATTTTCTCTTTTTGGTGAAGTATAATTCTCAGTCCTGCAAAATTTGCCATTGGAATTTCACCCCACAGCGTTTCCCCCTCTAAGTTTCTATCAGCTCTACCACAATATTTTAACACATTTCTTCTTGGTTTGTACCATTTTGCTTATGGATTTTTTTTCCCCCACAGGATTTTAAGATTACTGTTATTTGTTTTTTGATGTTTTCTCAGTTTAATTGTTCTTCCCAGACATTTATAAAATGTACCATAGTAGTCCTATGCCTCATTCTGATCCACTGGGAAACCCCAGGCCTTTCTGTCCAACCAGATAAAGTAGTGTTCAGATCTCAGTTCTGCTTAAGTGTGCCCTCGGGGCAGTTTCATTTACCCATTTTTCCTCACTTCTAACGTATAGAAAAGAGTGACTCACACCTGTAATTCTACCATTTTGGGAGGCTGAGGTGGGGGAATTGCTTGAGGTTAGGAGTTTGAGACCAGCTTGGGCAACATAAGGAGACCCCCATTTATTTATTTATTTATTTATTTATTTATTTATTTATTTATTTATTTATTGAGACAGAGTCTTACTATGTCACCCTCAGCAGAGTTCCATGGTGTCCCAGCTCACAGCAACCTCAAACTCTTGGGCTTAAGTGATTCTCTTGCCTCAACTTCCCCAGTAGCTGGGATTATAGGTGCCCACCTTAATGCCTAGCTTTTATTGTTGATGTTGTTGTTTGGCAGGCCCGGGCCGATTCGAACCTGCCAGCCCCAGTGTATGTGGCAAGCATCTTAGCCACTGAGCTACAGGCACTGAGCCAAGAGACCCTATCTCTTAAAAAATAATTAGCTGGGGCTCAGCACCTGTAGCTCAGCGGCTGGGGTACTGGACCTATAACACCAGGGCTGGCGGGTTCAAACCCAGCCCCGGCCTGCTAAACAACAATAACAGCTACAACAAAAAATAGCTGGGTGTTGTGGCGGATGCCTATAGTCCCAGCTAGGGAGGCTGAGGCTTAAGCCCAAGAGGTTGCTGTGAGCTGTGATGCCACTGCACTCTACCGAGGGTGATGTGGTGAGACTCTGTTTCAAAAAAAAAAAAAATTAACTGGGCCTGGTGGCACACACATAGAGCCCCAGCCACTAGGGAGGCTGAGGTGCGAGATTGCTTGAGCCCAGGAGTTCAAGGTTGCATTTGGCTATGATCACGCCACTATACTCCAGTTTGGGTGGCAGAGCGAGAGTCTATCTCTAAGAATAATAAAACAAAATAGAAAAGAATATCTACCATGTAGAGTTTTGTTGAGCATTAGGGGTGATATATGAAACACATTAGCACACACAGGTTTCTTCTATTCATATACTTTGGTCCGGTGCCTTGTTATGTATGTTTTGTCAACAGTTTCCCCAACCCCTCATGCCTGTATGTTCTTTAAAAGATCTTTATTCATGATCGTCTTGATAGCACAGACACTTCTTTCTTCTTATGAGGCATATTTTCTTAGTGTCAATATTACCAATTTTGTAGTTTGGAAATAAGATGAACTATTGTGTTACTCCCAGAGTACCTTTTATAACTGTCTTATTGAAGACTCTTCTATCAGCATTCTGCCATCTTCAGACATACCGGCTATTTGTAATAACAAGCTAGCAGTTCTGTATTTCCTTAAAACTCTTGGGAGGTGCCACCTGGTCTACATCATTTAGTTGCATCTCATTTGTTGATTATCTCTAAAATATTCAGCGTATTTACCACAGTTAGTCTCCTTAAAATGGCAAATTGGCGATACCATTCGGAAGGCTGTAATGCAGTTTTCAGTTTTGATGGCTGTTTTGGGTTTAGGTTTGTTCACTGTGCACGCTTTTTTTCATCAATCTTTTTGACTTCAACTCTACATCATGTGTTTGAGGTTGCGTTTTATAAATGTGAAACCTTGCACATGCTTATGAAATGATTTAAATTTTATTTCTTCCTCATGTGTTCTTAAAAATACCAGCTGCTGCTTAGTTGAAATGTAATTTAATTTGACTGACACATGAATTTTACGGTTCACAAACATAGATATGTTTTCCTTGTTTGTATCCATAAGCCTGTTGTTCCATATGTTAATGTGTTCCTTGATTTAATTTAATTTTTTAAAATCAATAGAAACAACAACAGAAACCTTGGAGCAGCCATCATTTTGTTAAAGTTTTGAAAACATGCTTCTTTTGGAGTTCACATTTATACTTACAGAATTCCTTCCCATTTTAGTGGTTTTCTGTTTTCTATTTTAGGAGTTTTATTATTTTATTAGCAGAAAATAGCTTTTGATGTTGACATAATTTTATATTGTATATATGGAAACACATACATTTTGGATGTGTGAAAAATACTTCTCTTCAATTGTTCAGTACTGTTTAAAAGACCTAATGGCTAGATTTACTTGCCAATATAGTAGAGTTGTAAATTCATTCATTTATTTTGATAGCTCTCAATGACTTGGGAGCGGGGAAAACATCTTTCAAAAGTTGATTACTTTTTCTTTTCTCACCAGAAAAGTTTTTACATACACAACTGCAGGAGATCTAAGGACCTCCTGAAGGCCTGTTATGGAAATGGGGTAGTACATGTTTGCATAAGTACTATGTAAGATTTTAAAGGAAAATATAAATAGAGTGATGCAAATCCTCTAAGCAGGAAGCAACTAATGTGAGTACTTGGAGACTGTGGAACAGAGGATACTTCATGGAGATGATGGAATTTGAAGGCCTGATAGGTATTCAGAAGACAAAGTCTGTTCCATGTAGAGAAAAGAGTATGAGCAAATAGACAGGGGCAGGAAGGCACCTGACCTGTGTGGTTATCCAGGAGTATTGAGATTTCTTAGGAATAGTGACTGTTTCTGATTCACTTTCAAGTCTGCATTGCACCCAGCACATAGGATCTTACTCATGTAAACTGAACAGATAGTTGTTGAACTGAACTAGTTTTTATTCTTTATTGTACATTTCCTGAGACCACCTTTCTCTACATCCTAATACGCTGCATCTTTGTGCATATAGTTTGTATATGCTATGTGAATGTATATACTTTTTTTCCTTGTGGGAGAAAAAAATTACAATTTCAATGACTATGTGAATTAATTGGTTTTAGAAAGAACTTCAAAACTTAAGTGTCATATTAGCAGGAAACAGCTTTTGATATTGACCGAATTTTATAGTTCTTACATTGTATCTTTGGCAATAGTTGCTTTTTGGATGTGGAAAGAAACATTTGTCTTCAGTTACCTGGTTAGTTTTTTTGGAATAGTTAAAATGATCATTAAAGTATCAGACAACTAATAGTAACTCCTGCCAAGTATACTTTTGTTTAAATAAAAGCCAAGGGAAGTCTATACTGCCATGGTAATACAATGAATAAACAAATTAATATATGTAATAAATAAAAAATAAAATTATGCATAATATCCTTAAAAGATTTTCTTTTTTCTGGAAAGTAGTGATATTTATGTGGAAGAAGCTATGAGAACTGGAACTTTGTCAGTTTTAGTTGGGTAACAAAATCCACCTAAAAACAAAATACACACATGCAAAAATAGAAAACTAAATTTCTTAATTATTGTTCTTTCTTTGCATAACTACAAAATATTCCTTGTCACAATTTTGTTAGCTGGTTTAATTTCTTGCCATTATTCCTACCATTAAAGTAATAGGTCCTATGTTAATGAACTATGTTATTTAATTAGTTTTTTTAAAAATACCTTTTTGTCTAATTTTATCTCTTGTGTGTATAATGTTATAAAGTGAGCTATTAATTTAAGCACATAATTTATATATTTAACTTATTCAAGTAATATTTAGTAAATGCCTGCCCTACTTTATGTCAGGCTATTTCATTGAGGCTATAAAGATGAGCAAAATATTATTAATTCATTGAGGCACTCATACCTCCTACAGTTAAATTTTTTTCAGTAATAGGATAGAATTATTCTGATTTATTCTCACTATTGGCTCTTTCAGAAATCCAGCTTGCATTGGTGGGGTAGTTTTAGACAAGTCAAGGTTAGTGTAGAAGAGAACTTTTCCCTGTACAAGGCCAACTTGCCTGAGCAGTGTTTTGGATATGGGCCTCATTTATCTTACCTTGCTTTCAGATGCAAACTCTGAACAACTGGACATCCCTTTTACTCTTGGGAACTCGACTCTTTAGGCTTTCTGTGACTCTTTGGAATTTGATTCAGGTTTTATTTTTATTAAGTTATGGCAAAGTATCAAATCATTATAATGCTATTAACTAAAACGGAACTAATATTAGACCCAGATATTCTTTTAAAAGATTAATTTTCCTGTTTTCTAAAAGAGCAAGTATTAAGGAAACTCTTTAAGAGACATATATATATAAAGATCATGAGGTAATATATTCAAAGAGGGGTTTTTATTTACTATGTTTAGTATCCGAAGCTGTATACTGTATGTATATTCAAAAGTATTTCAAGTATTCAAAACTATATGTTTTAAAACATATATGTTCAAAAATATTCAAAAGTATTTAAACATGCAAAACTATGTATATATATATATGTATATGTTTGTCTACCCAATTTTCATTTTATTTAATCAATATGCAAATAATGAGCTGATCCTTCATTTTTACTAGTGATCTAAAGATCATATAATAAGTAGTTTATATCTAGTTTTATTTTTAACAGATTTTTGTTTTTAATGTAAAGTGTAATAACCTATTTGTACACTTTTAAGGTCTTTCATATAAGAAAATTCTGCCACACGTGCACTATATTATGGTGCAAAGTTTACTATTTTGAAGGCTAGCATTAGGAAAGCTCAAATAGCTAGATAGACCCAGAGTAAGCAAGCAACTTTAAGCTGCAGCTATGTTTAATTTTTTTAAAGTTTTAGAAAGGAATTTTAAAGAACGTTGTTGATGATGAATTAATAAGATGAATAGCTTTTATTCAACTCATTTCTATTAGGCATCATCATATTAAGCATTTTTAATGTATTTTTTTACATGTGAGAAAAATATTCCACTTTAAAGCTTAGAAAACTGAGGATTAAAGAAGTACTTTGCTGAATTTTATCCCACAAATAAGTAACAGAGGTGAGATGTATTTAAATGCCTGAGGTCTGTGACTCCTAAGCTTAGTTAAAGCAAATCTCTACCTCTTTAGAGCTATACAGGCTTATTGTTTGGGGTTTTTTTTCCTTTCTTTTTTCCCTTCTTTGTCTTTCTTTGCTTTAATGCTTTACCTGTATTCCTATCCTTTATTTGCCTTTGACTTCACTTAATGTCATGAATGAAATCAAGAAGGTATGTAAAGAAATCCTGGGTAATCGTAAACCATCCATCTATTTCAAGAACACACTTAAGATTTATTTCTATATTATTATTATTCTATATGTTATTTCTATATAGAAGTATATGTAGATATGTGTATATATGTAGATATTATGTATATAATATATCTACACATACATAATCTAGTCCTACATAGATATGTAGTGTAGACTTGTTGACTTCTATTCATTGAAGTTGAGGGACATTATGACAGAGCGCTATCGTCCTCATCATGACTCTCTTTTGATTTGTAGGTATTAAATGCACAGAGAGCAGGATACAAAGCAGCCATAGTGCACAATGTTGATTCAGATGACCTCATTAGCATGGGATCCAACGACAGTAAGTACAGGTATCACTTTTCTTCTCTCCTGTTTGGCAGATCATTTGAAACTAAAACAGGATATTCCTCTCTCATTTTCTTTTTAAAAAGCAGAATTTCTTTTCTGTCACATAATTCCCAATTCTTAACATGGAGTAATTTTATTCACAATAGAAGTGGAAGTGACTTCTGTTCTGAACAGTTTTTTTTAAAAAAACGTATTTGTTTTATTTATTGATATTTTGATAAAAACAAATGGGGGGAAATCCTTAAATAGAGATAAATGTGCTGAGTTAAGAATTCTATAGAGGAATTTTGTCATTTATTTGCGACATTAAATTTTAGGATATGCAGGTATACTTACTGCGGCAGCTACTATAATGTGGTGAATTTCAAAGCCACATACTGTGCATTTTTATAACAGTTAGTTATTAGTTCCTTGAGATACACTGGCGTATCATTTTTCATTTTTCATGAAAAATGAATATATATATTTTTACTATTTACTAAATATTAGCTTGTTGGGAAAAATGAGCCTATTTTAGTGAAATAACCAGCTGTAATCAGACGATGACTTTTAAGTTATATGCTTCACTTAATGAAGTTTCTGTCACTCAGAGTACTATAGGTATTACCAAAGCTTTTCTAATTGCGACTAAGATGATTCACTGCCAGCATTTTTTTTTTTTTTTTGAGACAGAGTCTCACTTTGTTGCCCTCGGTAGAGTACCATGGCGTTGCAGCTCACAGCAACCTCCACTCTTGGGCTTAGGCAATTCTCTTGCCTCAGACTCTCTGGTAGCTGGGAGTACAGGTGCCTGCCATAACACCCAGCTATTTTTTTGTTGTAGTTTGGCCAGGGGTGGGTTCAAACCTACCACCCTTGGTATATGAGGCCAGTGCCCTATTCACTGAGCCACAGGTGCTGCCCACTGCCAGCATTTGTTATTAGAAGATTTTTTATTTTTATATTTCTTTTCTTATGTAACCAAATATCTTTTGCTACTAAGTTCCATTGATTCATTTATGCAGTGTAGAAGCAAATAGTAGTTGAAATGCTATGGACTAATATAATACACTGGAATATATTTAGAAATTTAAATAACTATATCCTTAAGAGGAAATATCAATATTCCTTGCCCAGAAATCTTCTTTTTTTAGCTCAAAACAGTGTTTGTTATTTGTCCTTCTTACCCGTAATATAATGAAGGAAAATTATAATGTATTAGAAGTGAAATTTATTGAGTTCCCTAATTAATTCCTTTATATTATAAATTATTATCTCAATCTGCTAGCTGATTAAAACTTCATGATATAGGGTGGCACATGTGGCTCAAAGGAGTAAGGCGCCGGCCCCATATACTGGAGGTGGCAGGTTCAAATCTGACTTTGGCCAAAATCTGCAAAAAAAAAACCCAACCAAAAAAACCTTCATGATATAGAATCCATGAAGTACCCTTAAGAAGTTCTAGCATTTCAGGAACAGTTTGACAACCCCTACATGGGAATTAAAGGATGAAGGGAATTCATGGGAATTAACATGATGAAGGGAGTTTACTTACTAAATAAACTAGTAATGTTGAAACTGTAGATTTAAACACATTTCTCTTTTCTTCCTTTAACTACCTTCCTTTAAAAAATATGTATATTATTCCAGTTGATATTACTACATCCCAGGTCAGTCTCTAAATAAATAAATAATGAAGTAGATCTAAATTTATTGATATGATAGAATATTTGAGGAATATCATTGAATGGAAAAAAATCTTACACTTTTTTCTATTGTATGATTCCATTGATATGACAATTAAGATTTCAGTTGTTCACATTGGTCAATAATAGTAATTAAATATTCCTGATTAACCATTTGGATTCTGACCTCTTAGGTGTTTGAGGTTTTGTGTGTGTGTGTGAGAGAGAGGGAGAGGGAGAAGTGAGAGGGAGAAACAGAGTGTGTGTGGGATGGAGTGTTTATAGTTGCATAAAACAATCTGGAAGTGGAAAAAAAAAGCTTTGTCAAGGGTACCAAGATTTAAAATTTGTCTTCATTAAGGCTGAAACACAAACAAATAAGTCAGCAGTTGCTGAGATTGGGGAGATCATAGGATGAAAAACAAATAAATGAACAAAAAAATAAATCAGCAATTGCTGAGATTGGGGTTGATGAGGAATGGGGGAATTTGGGAGGGATAACGGAACATTCTGTATCTTAATTGTGGTGTATTAGTCAAATAACTGCATGTATTTGTCAAAACTTACAGAACTTCAAATTGTTTGCTACTTCAAATGAAACATTTATCTTTGGGTGGGAAGGATTATGGTTGTATTTTCTTTTCTTTTTATCTGCTTACTCTATACCCCCTGACTTTTAAAATGCATAATGAATATGCATTATTTTCAAAATACAGAACAAAGTTATTTTGAAAACTGTAACAAGGAAACAAATGGGCTTTCTCTAAAGCCAAATCTGCTAAGTTAAACTCACAGGTAATAATAAGGTTGCTTTTCCTATTAGCAACATTAAAGGAATTGTTTTTATTTCTATTTCTCAGCAATGGGTAATTTTTTATAAAACTTTTTTTAAGTGGCATTTGAGTTTGGTTTTGAAATATGGGTATAAGAGTCATATTTCTTTAGACCAACCAATACACAAAGTTTTACCATGAATTCCAGGCTTAGGAGGAAGTAGAAATTTACTCAGATTTCCCTACTCTATGCCCTTTCTCAACTCCTCTTGGTTTTTACTCTGGAAAGCCAGAGACATGTAGGGTTCTTTTTAGATTGTTGTAAAGCAGTCTTTTCTTTCATGGCGTGGCTGTATCACTCTTGGAAATGGGTATGTAAAAGAAACTTTTTTCTTTTTCACTTAGGAATTAAGTTATGTGGGGGAAGAAAACATAAAATTTCTTCATCTTCCTTGTGTAATATTTAAAATCATGTTTATAGAGGAATAAATTCAATGAAAATAATAAAATAAAAATTATGTCTCAATCTCATAGAACTGTTGAGAGACTTGAGGTAACGTGCATGTGTGAAATATTAGCTTTGTTACTGTAAATGCTGCCATGTTTCTCAGCTACTCTGATGATCTGAGCAACCTGGAAAATCAGCCAGTAGACAATTAGAACTGATTGTAATTGTCTCAGTTAAATTTGCTGCTATTATGAAGAAAGTTGACTGTACAACTATTTAAGAATAATAAAATTATTCTTATTCTTCTATACAGTTGATGTATTAAAGAAAATTGACATTCCATCTGTCTTTATTGGTGAATCATCAGCTAATTCTTTGAAAGATGAATTCACATATGAAAAAGGGTAAGTAATGGATATAGAAAACAATCATGTAACTTAATTCTTCTTTATATAATGGTAGAATTATATAATATTAGTTGTCTGGTTCAGAATGAACTCTGTTGAGCTAAATTATCTCTTTGTAAGTCACGATTTTGACTTACTGTGTTGTACTGTTTTTTTCTTTGTATGATTATATATTGAAACTACATTCATGCTAGAGAGAGTAAAGTACCCATATTGCTAAAAAGGAAGTAAAACTTCCCATTTTACAGTTTCATCAGACCACAATATTTAAAAACAATGCAATTTGTATTTTTATGACATTTGCTATTAAGAAATTTTTTGTATATTATTAAAAAGAAATTTGTTACTTTTAAAACACGGAATCCAAATCATAGTGTGTTAAGTGATTAACTTTTCACAAAGACAAAAAGTTCTTAAGTTTTATAAGTTTGATTTGGAATGAAAGCTTTTATGCAAAACCTCTCCTTAGGGCCCGCCAAACAACAATGATGGCTGCAACCAAAAAATGGCCGGGCGTTGTGGCGGGCGCCTGTAGTCCCAGCTACTTGGGAGGCTGAGGCAGGAGACTCGCTTGAGCCCAGGAGTTGGAGGCTGTGAGCTGTGATGCCATGGC
>CAUYQV010170614.1:0-40093 GCA_963574575.1 Galagoides demidoff
AATATAAATTTTTTAACACAATAACTAAGAAAAACACATGAAGGCTATGTTAATCAGTGGGATGAAATTATGTCAAATTGTATACAGAAACAGTACACTGTACCCCATGATAGTATTAACGTACACTGCTATGATTTAATATAAAAAAAAAAAGGATCTGTAAGATAGTTTTATTATCCTTGTTTTGCACGTTAGTATCCCCATTTTCCAGTTGAGAAAACTGCAGCTGTGTGATTTAGGGATACTAATTCAAAAATGGCAAATCTGGGGTCTCAGCCTAGTACCCCAAAGCCCATAAGCACAATAGCACACCATAGAGAAAGGTTCCAGTGACCCTTATGTCATTCTGACTAATTTTTTAGGAGGTTAAGCCTCCTTCAAGCCAGTCAGCATTAAGCTGGGCATTATTTCCTCCAAAACAAATCACATGACTTGTCTCCCACGATGTAAGCCAGTCCCTCTGTATCACTTGTTTTTCTCTCTGTTAGTTGTTCCTGGCACAGCTGTACTTCTCTCCAAAAGCCTCACAACGTCTTTACCCCAACTTTTCCTGAGAGAGGCTTTCTGACTTCTGAGAATGTCATGCAGCATTCTGTGAAAGGTCAAAACCCTTGGAGGAGGAACAGTGTGCAAACAAAGCTGAGGAATGTGTGGGGGCCAGCCACAAAGCCCAGACTACTGCTCTCAGATGTGGGGTGCTCTGGGGCCACTGCAAGGGCAAGGACACCACACATGGAAGATCCTTGTTTGCAAGTATGGCCAAAAGCCAGAGGAGTTTGGTCTTAGAAGTTTCTGCGTCAAAGAAGAGGGGTAAAACAGTCTTTGTACTGCTGGGTCATAAAAACAACCCTCCCTCTGAAAAGCATATTTTAATCTTTCTGTCTGTCAACTTTTAGTGCTTTAACAGTGACATTGGAAAAGACAGAGCTGCCTCTTACACTGCAGGGTCTCTCTGCTAATTGGCTCTCCCAGAAACCCTGCTCAGGCCTCCCCCCCGTCTATGAAGATTTCTCTAACTGTTCCAAACAGAAAGTCTTTCCTTCATTACAGCTCTTACATTTACAGCATAGGCCCCACATCCCACAGCAGTAGGACAGGAGGGAAATGCTCAATGCTGAGTCTTAAGACTTCTCTTTGCAACTCACCAGCATGCAAACCTGGGTAAATTGTGCCTCCCACCCAGCCTCAGTCTGCCTGTCTATAAAATGGCAGTCACACCTGCTCACTGTGATCGCAGACATTAAGCCATCTGGCAAGCATCACTAAGAGCCCCTCCTGTGTCAGGTTCCCTGCTGAGCCCTTTCATGGTTTAAAAAGTGATATAGGCAGAGGTGTCTAAGTCCAAACTTGTGTATTCAAAGTAAACATTTGTGTAGCATTCACCAAAATGAGTTTTGCAGTGTTTCCTGTTAACATGTACTTAAAAAAAAAAAAAACTACGATAAAATTTTAAAAATAAAATAAATGTGGATACACAAAGAATACAAATTATGCTGATGTAGGTCTCCTCAGAACCAATCAAATACTAACCTTAATGCTCACATGGTAGGGAGAAGTGGGTTGAAGTTCTTGAACTATTTTACTCACAAAACCATTGAGGGGCCATTTATATTTGTAGATGTGTATGTATGCATGCATGTAAAAATGACTGCTTACATATTATAGGAAATGTTTCTATAGAACCCTAGAAAAGGCGGAAAAGAAGGTGTAGGCAGTTACAAAAGGTGTTATTTTACATGTTATGAAGATGACATTGTCCCCTGAGAGAATGTACAGAAGAACACATTGTACCTTGTCAAATGTCCCCTTCCCAGTCTAGGTCTCTGATCTCATGGGGTTTGGGATGTCCCATGAGTGTTAGTTTTGTCTTTGTAAATGCAGCACAAGCCTTTAGACCACCTCTGTTATAGTTCCTAGAACTATGATCGGCCCATAAAAGGGCAACCACTGTAGCTCTGGCCTTTACTTCCCCAGCCAAGCAAACACAAAACATCTGCCTCTTCAGACACCCTAAAAGCAATCTCCGCAGTAGCTGCACTCACGTGGAATGGCGTCCAGGTCCACTCATCACTTTGGCCTGTTGAGCTGGATATCATGGAAGTCATTCTTAGCCAAGGGGTCCCATTTAATCCTCATATCTGACCTCAACCCAAAAGATAAAAATATATCAGCATTATTTTTCCCCTATACAGTTAGCTACATTTTAGGAACCTTGACTAGCAAATTAGAATTAAATCTTAATTTAGTGTCATCTTTGGATTTGTTTCCGGGCTCTGTAAGTGTATATAATTTGAACCCCGACCTCACTAGCCTTTGGACACACACAGACACATATACCCACAGCGAGAGAACAACTGATTTTTTTCCTTCCTGAGAAGTTTCTTTGAATTCTTTGTAACCTTCCAATGATGAGAAATTTGACTTGAGATGTTACCTTTAACTTCACGATCATATTTCTTAATATGTCTGTCCTCTCAAAGGATCCCCACCGATAATGTCTGGAGAGAGCAGAAAGCAAATTTTAAGCTGCCAGAAAGGATCAACATGGAAATGCATAGATTTTTATATGGAAGTTGACAGCTGAGGTAGTGAAATAGTGAACAGTTTAATAAAGGAGCTCTTAGTATCCAGCGGGATGCACAGAGGAGCTTAAAAGATATGATGCAGGATTGAAAGAAATGCCAACTCTGTACCCCAATGCATCAGACTCCCAGGTGTCTCACAATGAATGTTTCCCAAGCTAAATCATCATATCCCCACCCTCCCACCTACCTCCCAAGTTCTCCCATCCAATAGTCTCTTTCTCACCCACCCTTCCATAAATGGCACCTACCTCTCCAACTGCCAAGAAACAGAGGAGTTATCTCTGGCTCTGCCCCTTTCTCATCACTAAACCTACTTAATTACCGACCCCCTGCTAATGCTGAAAATGTCTCCATTTGATCTCTTTACTTATCTTCCCTTCCCCAGTTCAGGCTGCCATCATTTCTCACCCAGGTGACTCATGGTATCCCACCTGGCCTCTCACATCACAAAGTCCTCTTTCTGAGAGACTCCCGCAAGGTGACCAGAATGAGCACGTTTAAATGAGCAGATCAGCTCTCACCAATCTCCTGCTTAAAAACCTTCAATGACTTCTTGTTTTTGAACAACATTCAAAACCCTTAAAATGGCCAATGAAAGCAAGGCATGTGGACAAACATCAAATATTTAGAAGTGTCACAAAGCCACAGAAATAAAAACACTGTGGCATTGTTGCAAAAGCAGATAGACAATATTACAGACTAGAAGTCTGGGTCTGAACTTATGCATATTGGGGAATTAATGTGTCATAGAAGTGACTCTACATATTAGTGGGTAAAATAAGAATCACTTGGTAGATAGCATTGAAGAAACTGGCTTCTGTTTGAATTCCTACCTAACAACATACTAAAATGGACACCAGGTAGAATAAAAACCTCATATGAAAAGTAAAGCTCAAATGTTAATAGAAGAAAATATAAAGCATGAACTAAAGGAGGAAAATCTTAGGATTTTATGAAATCCTGAGACATGGTCCATTGGGAGAAGAGAATGTGTTTTCTTACATCAGAATTACACATTCCTGTTCATTAGAGGACAGCATGGAAAGGCTAACAAATTTTCTGCCCTCTCTTGACTATCAAACTCATTTTTCTCAGTCCAAAGCTCCTTTATACTGTAGGGCCAGGACACTTGACTATGGCTCTGTCTGAAAGCTCTTTCTCCTCTGGTTCAGTTAACCAATCCCCACACCCCCTTGTGACCTAAAATGTCTCTTCCTTAGAAAGGCCTTCCCTGAGCAGGAGAATTAGGGGCGCATCACATCTTACTGTGTGTAATCTCATTTCACCTTCTGCTTTGCATTCAGTGAACACATTGCAATCGCAAATTATATCATCAGTGATGGAACTCTTAGTTTAGTGCCCACGTCCCTTAATAGGTTGTATAAGCTAGGAGATCAGAGGCCACCTGCTCAGTACTTGGTACAGAGCTTTATGTTTAGAAGCTAGTTTTAAAATGCAAGTGGAATGGATTAATAAGGGGCAACTGAAAGGGGGCACATTTGATGTCACCTGCCATGTATGATGTATGGTCAGGGAAGATTCCAGGCATTGTTTAACCTTTGTCAGCAAGACTTTGGGGTGACAGTTGCCCCTACCTGTCATTGAGAGACTTGACATCTCAGGTCTTATTTGTATCACCTACAGTTCCTTGCACTACATTAGGTGACAAACACATATTTGCTGATTGTGCGTCCGTGTGGCCTCCTCCCACCACAGAGTTTTCTGTGCTTAGCTTATCCCATCCCTCCTGCTTCCTGGCTTGCCTTTTGAGAACTCTCTTTGACAGTTACTCTCAACCTTCATTTAATTACTTCTTTTTCTGACAACTCTCCCTCTCTCTTGACTCTTAATTTGCCCTGCACATTCAGTTGTTCAACAAATATTTATTGAAAGCCTAATGGGTGCCAGGACTGTGCTAGGCACTAGAAAAGCTGGCAGCCTTGACATATTAACATGATGCTTCAAAGAAATCATTCAGACAGAACAACTCAGCTTAGTGAAGTGTTGAGAGAGACCAAAATGCACCCAAATTTGGGCACAGTACAGAGAGTAGCTGAATAGGAATGCCACAATGGAAAAATTGGACCCTTTCCCAGCTTATTTTGAGTAAGGACTTCACAGTGCAGCTTCATTATTCATGACAGGAAATTTTTTTCAAAATAATAGAAATCCATCCAAGTATACTTATAAAAAGTGACTCCAAGGTAAAATAGAAATCACCATACCAAAGTACTGATTTTAGATGCTTATCGTGCTTTTTAAAGGATCAGTTCAGAGATAACATAAAGCTTCCCATTAAAAATTAATAGGGTACTTACTGAAGATAAAACGAAGAAACTACACTTTTGGAATGATTTTAATACGTCTAAGTTCGTATTGTCAGTTTGCTTCTAAGACATGTCCAGAGTTAGTGTTATTTTTGTAAACATGGATCAGCACAGTCAGCAAGCTGTGATGCCCTGCTCGAAGACAGCACCTTCAGATTACCCTGTTCTCTGGAAGCTGACCAGGAAAGACTGGCGGTGCTTAGGCAGCCCTGGGCGAAGTACTGACTGCAAAAGTGTAGCCGGAACTTCTTTCTGCCGGGTCCTTAATCTTAGTGATTTGATGGATGAATCCACGGACCATGCAAGTAAGTGAAAGGACAGAATTTATTGAAAGATAAAAGAGATAGATAAGTGAAAGAGGTGAACAGAACCTCTTCTGTTCAGTGAAGGGGGAGCCCAGGTGGGCACACTGTTTGGGTCTTGTGTCTAGGGGTTTATATACTGCTTTTCCTATCCTGCAGGCAGGGGTTATGGGGGAGATGGAGTGCATGTCTGGAATATGTCACAACCATGTGCCACCAGGGGTTTGGGTAGATGTTAATTTTAAAACTGCCATAGTGTGGAGAATATGGTTCCACATGAAGCAGTAAGGTGTTTTCCAAGAGAGGCAGCCCAGATGAGATACTGGTCAGGCTGCTTTCTGTGAATGTGTTTGTACAGAGAATGTGGCCTGCAGAGAACCTGTTTGAGCCTGATGATGGGGTCTGCATTGAGACTGATCTCTGAGCTTACCCAGGCCTAGAAAATGTAGGTCCCTGTCCAGCCCTGAATGGGGAAACCCTGTAACAAAAGGCTCCATGAACTATTCTTTTAGTATTTCCAAAGACAAAATCACATGGAAATAGATTTCATTTCACTATAAAGAACTTCTAATGTCATCAAAAGTGGACTCATTTGTCTATGATGTGTCTCTCATTTGTCTCCTGCTTGAAGATGGATGCCTTTCTAGGGTCTATTCCTGAATTATAGACCTAAAAATTTGGTAGCCTAATATTGCGTTAAAGTAAAAAAAAAAAAAAACCCTTTATATTTTACAATAGTTGTATATTTACCAAAAAAGCTAAAAGGAGTTCAGAGTGTCTCCATAAAGCCCATACCAGACTTCCCTATCATTAACATCTACCATCAGTAGGTACATTTTGTTGCCATTAATGAACCAATATTTATACATTGTGATTAACTAAAGTCCACCCTTTATACCAATGATATTGGTTTTTTTTTTTACCTACTATCCTTTTTCTGTCCAAATATTCCATCCAGAATGCAGTGTTATATTTATTCCTCTTATCTCCTTAGACTCTTGGCTGTGAGAATTTCACAAATTTTCCTTGGTTTTGACAACTTTGACAGTTTTGAAGAGGACTGGTCAAATATTTCCTAATGTGGTCATTAATTGATACGTGTCTGTTTCCTAATGACTAGATGCAACCTATGTGTTTTGAGAAGGAAGACCATAGAGAGAGGCAAAGTGCCAGCTTCTTTATATCATATCAAGGGTAGATGCTATCAATATGACACATTACTGTTGATGTTGACCTTGGGTACCTGGCTAAGGTAGAGTTTGTCAGAATTCTCAACTATAAATTTGTTCTTTGATACTGTTCTCTTTGAAAGGAAGATGCTATGCATAGTTCACCCCTAAGGAGTGAAGAGTTATCTATGTAAATTATTTGGAATTCTTTTATACAGTGAGATTTTTGCTTTTTGTTTGTTTTTTAAACACTTCCTTTCTAGCATCAAAAGATACTCCAGGCTTATGTAGTAGATTTCTTGCCCCAGTACTAAAACAGTCAGTTCTCTCAAGAGTCTACCTAATGTAGCTTTTTTTTTTTATTATTGTTGTTATTTGTAGTTCTGGAGTTTTTTTGGAGTCACTGTGCAGGCACTTGACACATGCTGTTTTTTTGGTTGTGTTTTTTTCTTTCAACACCATTTTGTAGTCTTTAACTTCATTTCATAGGTGCATAAACTGAAACTCAGATAAATGACTTACCTAAGGCCTCACTGTTTGTAGAGTTGTAATGAAAGTCCAAATCTGTCTGACTCCAAGTTCACACTCACTCTTTCTTTCACAAGCCCAGATTATCTTGTTACCCTAGTTAGCATTAGATGGAAACAGGGCAGCTGTGAGCCAGCCTGCTTTTTTGTTAGAAGGAAAAGGCAAGAAAGTTGGGCACACTCTCCTCTGGAAAGACTGCCCTGAGGATGGATTCCCCCCACACTGATTCCTTCCTTCTCTGTCTGTGTCCTGTCTCATTTTTTCTGTTTATCTAAATTCCTGGATCACATTGTTAGCTCTCCAGAGAGAAAAGATTATCAAGATAAGTAAGTCTGCAGCCACATCACTTCAAAACAGGCTGTGATGATAGGGTTACTATCAAATGCAAATACTGAAATCTGCACCTTTCAAACCAGGAGAGCTTAAGATTTAACTGATTGCACATTATTGTTACGGTATTTTGCATTAGCACAGTCTTCCCTGGGCTAGGATCTTTTTAAAGATACAGGTCATAATGTTTCCCATTCTTCAGGGCCTCAAACAGTTTCTAACCTGTGTACAGAATGCTTTAGATAAGCTATTTGCCCTAAAACCAGAGATGCTCTTGACTTATACACAATTTTAATCAGCTTTCTTCTTAAGAAGACAGTAGTATGAGATGGCTTTAGAGGTAGGCAACCCGATGACAGAAATCATGGGTCCCTGTTGCCTTCATAAACTCCACTGAAAAGCACAGGGAATGGAGAACAATTAGAAAGGACTAAACTCATATGATCATAAAGAAAGGGAGAAAAAATGATAATGACAAGAAATGTCAACTTGTTTTTTTTTTTTTAATTTCATATTAATATGAGAGTACAAATGATTTGGCTGCATCGTTTGCATTTGTTAGGTCAAACTCAGGTTGTAGTGGAGCCCTTCACCCAGGGAATATGCTGTATATCCTTTGTGCTCATTGTGCTCATTAAGTAAGAGTTTACCAATCCTTCCCCCCCTCCCCTTTCTTGCCTCTCCTCTACCTCCCGCTTGAATTTAATTGTGTTTTTTTCTCAAGTATGTAGTTGTTTATCTATTGGTCTCATGTTGGTAGTAAGTATACTAGATACTTGCTTTTCCATTTTTGTGATACTTTTCTAAGAAGATAGTTTTTCAACTTCTTCCAGGTAAGTTGAAGTTTTATGGCTGAATAATTCATTCATTCATGTATTTATGGGCACTTAGGTTGATTCCATATCTTAGCAATTGTGAATTCATCTACAATGAACATCTTGTGCAAATGTCTTTACGGAAAAAATGATTTTTTTCTTCTGGTAGACACCTAGTAATGGATTGTGGGATCAAATAGAAGATCTACTGTTAGCTCTTTGAGGAGTCTCCATACTTCTTTCCGTAAGAGCTATATTAGTTTGTAATCCCACCAGCAGTATAAGAGTGTTTCCTTCTCTCCATATTCACACCAGCATCTGCAGCTTAGGGAATTCGTGATGTGGACTGTTCTTTAGGGGGTTAGGTGACAACTCAGGGTGGTTTTGATTTGCTTTCCTCTGAGGACTAGGGACGATGTGTTTGTTGATCATTCATCTGTTTTCTTCAGAGAAGTTTCTGTTCATCTCTCTTGCCCACTTGTAAATAGGATTGTTTACTCTTTTCTTGTCGATTATTTTGAGTTCTCTGTAGACTCTAGTTATAGGAAGGGTTCTCAGCCCTTTGTCAGACTCCTAGCAGGTAAATACTACCTCCCATTGTGAAGTTGTCTGTTTGCTTTAGTTGTTGTACCCTCCCTAACTGTGCTGAGCTTTTTGGCTTGATCTTGTCCCACTTACTTATTTTTGGTGTTGCTGCAATTGCCAAGGGGGTGGTCTTCGTGAAATTTTTTCCCAGGACAAATATTGACAAGAAATTTTCCATACTTTCTTCTGGAATATTCATGTCTTAAATTTAAATCTTTTATCCAGCGAGAGTCAATTTTTGTAAGTGGTAAGAGGCACAGGTCTAATTTTAGTCTTCTACATGTGGCTAACCAATTCTCCCAGCACCATTTATTAAATAGGGATTCTTTTCCCTAGCGTATGCTTTTGTTTGGTTTATCAAAGATCAGATGGCAATATGTGACAGGTTTCATCTCTGGGTTCTCTATTCTATTCCATAGATCTATATCTCTATTGTTGTGCCAGTATCATGCTGTTTTGATCACTGCAGACTTGTAGTACAACCTGGAGTCTAATAATGTGATACCTCCAAATCTGTTTTATTTTTTAGAATTGCATAGGCTACTTGAGGTTTTTTTTTTTTTTACTAGTTCCGTATGAAAAGAAATACTGCTTGTTCAAGTTTTTCAAAGTATAACATTTGATGATGATTACACTAAATCTATTGATCATTTTGGGTAGTGTGAACACTTTAACCCAGCTATGGGCATGGTATGTTCTCCCATCTTCTGCTATTAGCCTTCATATACACCAATAACATTCAAGCTGAGAATCAAATCAAAGGTACACTATCCTAATCAAAGTGTCAAAGCAAATGAAATACCTGGGAATATATTTAATAAAAGACATGAAAGATCTCTACAGAGAGCACTGAAAGAACTAAGGAAATTTTATCCCCAAATATGAGTACTTAACATAAGGAATGTTTTGAATTAAAGGCCATTCACAATCAGAACGCATTGGGAAGGGTTTTCCCTCTACCTACATAAAATCAGACTGACTTGATCAGGAAAGGAAAGGGGACAACTGACTTCTTTTCCTCCCTCTGAATATGAGGGGAGCTGGCCCAGACATTTAAAAGGCAATACCTGTCTGTCAGGTTAACTTATACGTCAACTTGTCCCATACCCCTTATTCATCATCCCTAACAACCACTTACTGCACCCATACTGTATATTCTCCCCACTCCCTTCAAAAAGGCATCTATAAAAATATTGACCATCTTTGAGAGATTGGGTAATTGATTGGGAAATAGTTCCCCCTATTGCACAGGACATTTGGAAATAAATCCTTCTCTTATTAATCTGCTTTAATTGTGAGTTGATCTTTCAGAGAAGCAACCAAGGGAAAAGGGTGAGTTTCGCCATGATCCTTACAGCACTACAAAACTCTGAAAAAAGAAATAAATAATTTTCAAAGATGATAAGTGAATAGATAAGAGGTAGTTGACTGGGCAAAACAGGAATCTACAATTTTGCACCATTATTCCCTGTGGCATGGTTCGCCATTTTAAAAGCACAAAGCTTCCAGTCAACTTTTCGTATTCTCATTCTGAGGGAAGGTAGTATGTCAATCAAAGAAAGAAATAATGATATAAAAAAAGTTCGAAGAATTTTTTTAATCCTCTAAAATTAGTAATAGAAATGTTTAAAAAAATAGGAAATTAAAACTTAAAGTTGAAGCTACAATAGGCAAAGAGAAAGCCTAGAAATCTAAACAATTTTTTAAAATATAGGATATTCATTGACTCCAGAAAGAGAAAATGTATGTCAATTTAAAAAAAAAAGGAAATGTAATTAAAGTACATTACTTGGCTCAGCTGTGGACAACATATATATAATTATAATAATAGAAATTCTGAATATTGATTTAACAACAATTATATGGAAGTATCAATACCAATGGAGAAATTCAATGGATAACATCTAAAGTTGATGAATCAAGAAATAACACAGAATATATTTTGGCTAATGGGAAAGAAATACCTAAAGAAATACCCAGACAAGATGAAGCACTTGCAGTGAGGAGAGATATGAATTGCTGCTCTTTGTTATAGGCCTCGTATACTGTGTTTGACATTTACAGGTACTGTTTTGTTATGAGAATAAATAATACATTTTTTAAAATCAGATGCAATAATCTTAAAATGTCAACATGATGGAGCCATTCAGTCATCAAATAGCCACACGCATACAGAGGCCAGTGGAGGACATAGTGGAACAAATAATGTTCATTTCAAAGACCCCGAGTCATCAGGAAAAGGTTTCTGCATGTTATGCTTTAGAGAAATAGAGCAGTAGTAGAGATTTTTCTCCATCAAAGTGTTTCTCTTATGAGAATTTTAGTACAAAATGCCACTCACTTCAGTTATTTGGGGGGAGTGCTGGTAGGAACTGTCCTCTCCACATGGGAGAAATGGTATGTTGCCTTCCTCTTTATCTCCTACATGGCCTCCCGTGTCCAGAGGAATCACAGGCTGATTGACTGCAGACTGACTTGACCTAGAGAACTCTGACCTTCATCATCTGAGGCAGGTCTGCAAGACTCCTTTCTGCCCAGCATATCTTAGCCACCAGGCAGTGACCTATAAACACTTGTCCTAGTGTAGCCAGAATTTCTGCCAATTCCTCGGTCCTGGAAATTTGAGGAATAAATCCATGGGCCACACAAATAGCAAAAGGACAGAATTTATTGAAAGATGATAGTTAAGTGAAAGAGAGGAACAGAATCTCCAGTAGCAGAGGGGAGGCCTAAGTAGGCAACCCATCAGGGCCTTCAGTCTAGAGGTTTATATACAATTTTTCCTATCCTGTGAGTAGGGGATTTGGAGGAGATGGAATATATGTCTGGAACATGTCACAACCATTTGGTGCCAGGGGCTTAGGCAGAAGTTAATTTCAAAACTGCCATAGTGCAGGGGAACGTAGTCTTTGTGATCTTTGTTCCAGGCAAGCTCTTTTTTGCTCTGGGAATAGTAGGGTATGTTTTGAGAAAGGCCACCCAGATGAGATACCACTCAGGCTGCTTTCTGTGAATGTGTCTATCCAGAGAATGCAGCCAATTGTTGTGCCTAGAGATGGGGCCTGGACTTCAGCAGGCTCAGACCTAGAAAAATAGGGGGTCCCTGTTCAGCCCTGAGCTAGGGAACCCTGTATTACTAGGATGCTTGCCCTGAGTTCAGCTAGTGAAAGTACTCAGCTCCTGAGACAGAAATGCACCTCCTTAGGCTTAGAGGCTACAGTGTTGAGTAGGAGAGAGTACCGGGAAAGAGAACAGGCTGAGAGAGCAGAATTTACCTTCTCAACAGACACAAGAAAGTGTTTCTCCTACTTGTTCTAATACCACAGAGACCCCAAGGATGCTTTGCTTGGCTGATATTTTTCTGTTTTAGTCTCAGTGGGCAGACTTGGAGAGCAAAATAAAAATCACACTGACCTAGCGACCATATGAGACTCTTCATGTTTGCTAGCTGGTTCATGTTTTTTTCTTGGTGATCTTTCTGTTATCAGGTCTATGAGAGGATGATAGCAACCAGACCCATGCTAGAATGATGTTCTTTGATAAACTCAGATGTAGCAAAGACTTTGTTTCTCAGGATGTTAGTGTATCAGAACAATTAATGCTGAACTGTAATATTTGGGCATGGAAAACATGGAAAAGAGTCGGTCATTTTATATCCCTTACTATAAATCTTGAGCAAAGCTGTTATAAGATGTGTCTATGATAGAGTTCTTTGAACAATATAAAGAGTAGGCAAGTACTGAGGTTTGAAAGATAATGGCGAACCAACCACATATAAAGACACCCTTTGAAATATAGAAGCAGGATGTTGAAAACAGAAGGAATCCCCTGACTCAATCTACAGATGGTTTGGAAAAATTAAGCCATGCATGCAAGGTGTTCACCCTCATTTCTCTCCCTCCCTCCCTCTCCCCTTCGTACTCCTCTTCCTCCCTTCCCCTCCTTCTTACTCTCCCTCTTCTCTTCACCCTAATAATTACTGAGCACTTAATATATGCCTGGCACTGAACCATGTGTGTTCTAATAATTATATGTGGAATACAAGAATTTTAATAATATGTATATCTTAATAATTTAATAATTAATATTTCTTCCATTGTACCTTTAAGTTAAGGCCTGTAACAATTAAAGTAAATCATCTAGTGTCACAAAACTTGCAAGTGCCAGAGTTGAGATTGGAAAATAGGCAGTGTGACTCCTGAGTTCCCTGTGTGTGGTTGGCACATCCTGAGTGCCCTATTATGTCAGTCATGAGCTTGATAATGATATTGGTGTCCAGGGTGGAGAAGGCAAAGAATGCAATACAGGACAGCTAGGTGATACGCTCGAGGTCACACAGCAGTCAGGGGCAGTAGATTTTGTCCCGTTCTCTGAGTCTAGGATACTCTTTTTTTTCTGCAGTGCCAAGTTGCTGAATTTCTGAAAAGAAATAGTATGTTAACTTCTAGAAACAAAGAATCTTCTGTCTAGGTTCCAGATTCTAAATTCTTACTTTACTTGAATTGTTCTGAAGTTTTAAACAGAACTGCGGAGCGCTCTCTGAGTCAATGTCAAAGAAACTATTTTAGACTAATATGTGTTTATTTATGGACAGAAAAAACAACTTGTGACAATATTAGTTTCAATATACTTTTTCCCTGATCCAATTAAATGATCCAATTAAAGAAAAAACCTTTCTCATCGGAAAAATTGGAAACCATTGCAAGAGATTACACTGAATCTGTGGTCACCTATTTTATCAATAGTTACTGTCTTCTTCCCAACACTAAGTCAACTGCTCTCAGCCAGGTTAACTGGATATTCAGGGCCTGTGTGGACATGGCCGTTCATTTGAACAGTTAGCCTTAGATGGGAAAGAACATGACTCCAAACACCGTGTAGTGGCTGCCAGTACCTTCCCCTCTCCTCCACTTCAGAAAGCCACCACGAGCGTGGACACCTGCAGTCAGCGTACTGCCCAGCCACGCTCCATGTAGAAGCAGGGCTGGTAAATCCAGTCCTCAGCCCCACCAGTGTTAAAAGGAAAAAGACATTTGACAGTCAGCCCACAATTTCCTTCCCTATGTGACCTTCTTGTCCCATTTCAGCTTCATGAAATTATATCTCTATTCTTTTCCAGACTCAGCTGACCTGTTACTTCCTTCAGGAAGTCCCTTTTGCTTCCCATTCTGTAGCCTCGAGAGTAATCTCACCTTTCAGGAAAATCCCCCAAGCACTTTTTAGTTCCCTAATTGCTCTCAATGTTCTCCATCTAGTATATTTGTGATCATTTCATTCCCCTTAGAGCATAAAACTTTGAAGGTAAAGACTGAATTTATCTGTAGTTTCTTCACAACTTGTAGGACAATGGTTTTCAGTCATTTGGGACTCAGTGGATCTAGGGTATATGTCACATAGTGACACAATTTCAGAAAGACCAAAATGACTACTAAATGCTTTTTTCTGTCAATACCTACGTGATGCTGACGTGTTGTCTGCCTGAGATTCATCTTTTAGTTACTCTTGTGGTTTTAGTTTATTCCAAGAAAAGGAAAACTTCTAAACCAGAGGTTGGAAACTGAAAGCCTTTGGGCTGCCCATCCCTCTGCCTATTCTTACATCAGGAGAAATCTGAGAATGGTTTTTACATTTTTAAATAATTGAAGGACGAAAAGAAAAACTAAAAAGAGGATACTATATAGTGCACATTTATGTTATATTAAATTTTAAATGTAAAATTAATATTATATGAAATTTAGACGCCAGTGTCTGTGAATAAAACTTAATGGAATACAGGTGGGCCTTTTTGTCACTGTGCAGTCTAAGGCTGTTCTTGCCCCCAAACAGCAGAGTTTAGTATTTACTACAGGGGCCATGCATTCCTCAAGCTTAAAATTTTCAGCATCAGGTCCTTTGAAGAAAAAGTGTGCCAGGATGCCTCAAAAATGCCTACCCAGCATGAAAGAGGGCTGAGGGAGCCCTTCTCATAAAGGAGAGAGGAAGTGAAGGCACAGAGGATTTGGAGAAAAAGCAATCTGAACAAGAAAAGCAAGCAAGGAAGGGGAAGAGGCCTGCTTGGGGATGCGGATCTCCTGGGTTTTGTATACATGTGTTAGAAAAATCTGCACAAAACAGTTTGCAGGCACGGCCAAGGTTGGGCAGACCTTGGGAATTTCACAAGAGCTTTCAGCTTTCCTTTGAGGAGTTGACCTGGTCCCTTTGAGAGTGGATGAGTTTGTCAGTAATCCTTGATAATTCTGTGTATGAAGGCTCATAACTGCAATAAGATCTAATGGGCTAGATGTCCCATTTTTCTCTGATTCAACTATAAAAATGTTTGTGTTCTGAGGAAATCCACGTTGTGTCAGTCAGTCTGCTTGTCTCTTTAGGACAAATCTATTTTAGATGAATGCCAATTAATTATTACATATAGCGGAATCATTAAACATTCAGAGTTTTCAAATAAAGACACATTGATTGGAACTTGGCCAAGGCCGGTTCATCTCCTGAGAGACTTGGAACGACAGGGGGGTTTTGTTTAGAAGTCTGCCATTTTCATCTCTCTCTCTTATTTTCTTATTGCAGGGTAATGCCCTGTACTTCAAATCTGCCAGAAATGTTACAGTGAACATTCTCAATGACCAGACTAAAGTGCTAACTCAGCTAATAACAGGTAAGAAAAGGAGGAAGCTTAGCCATGCCTGGTCCATACTAGGCATTCAGCAGCAAAGTAAAGGTCAAAGGAAGCCACCATGTGAACTTGAAAAGAATGTCAGCTAACGTATTTATGCGTTGCATTGAGAAAAAGAATGTAGTATGTATTCCATGATTCTGCTAAAAATCGGAGTCCCATCTAATCTTTATAACTTATGAAATCTAATGATACCTGCTTGGGGGTAAAAATCTATTTTCCATAGAATATGGCTTCTAAATACAAGCTAGCTGGTTCATCCGGTGCTTAACCAAACAGAAACTCTCTGCTCCAATGCTGGAGGAAAATCTGTGTTGGGTGGATCAAGAGGAGAGCACAGCATCCACAGAGCCACGCAGCATACTTTATGGGTTGTGAAAGGGTTTTTTAATGACAGTTTGAATCCATGCCATATTTGCTGTATGTGCTGACTTTGAACTTAACTCAATAGCAAGATGCAGATGTATTTCCACTGAAAATGTTTGTGCAGTTCCTTTTAATATAACAGATATGCTCCTAACAGCTGTGGAACGCACCCATTGGGTTTTAAGCTGCATATTCCTGAAATTTAAACAAGGGTTGGTTATTCACAATAACGATCATTATGATAAACATGGGCCTCGTGCTCTGCTAATGCGTTGAGCAGGATGATCAATGCCACCTCTGTAGGTTATAAGCAGCAATAAACAGAGAGGCATTCTGCAACCCCACAGTGAAAGGGGAAAGGAATGTTATGTCTGAATGGCATTGTTCTACTTCCAGACAGAAAATGCCATTTGTTTGGCTTCAGGGCTAAGAGAAAAGTATACAGATGGACGTTTTGAGAAGCCAGTTACCCACATGCCCTGAAATGTTACTGTTACTGTGTCTGAAACATCCAGAGCCTCACTAAGAGATAAATCAGGAGGAAACAGGTAACTTTGTGCCCAGAGTCTTTTCTACTGAGAAGGTAGCCCCAGCCCCGGCATCCCCTCACACGGTGCGGTGCGGCATGGGTATCTGGACATTCACAGCTGGAGGCTGATTTGGACCATCCGCCAATCCAGGAACTCAGGGATGGTAGGGACTGCTGCACAACAGAACCCATAATCCATAAACATGTTGTTTCAGCGTGCGCCTGGATTGCCGGCCTTGCTTATATAACATCTGGCCTGCAGTCACAATGCTAAATAATTAAATAAACAGCTTCAGTAAGCAATGATTTAAGCAGCGTATGTGAAAAGTGCCTCCAGGAGGGAAATAAATCCAACCTTCAGCTCCCAGATTCCTGCGTTCAAAAGGAACTTACTTAGCCTGTTGATCATTGCCATTTATTTGCAGTGGGAGATTTGGTTTACTTGAGAGATTTTTTTGTTTTGATAAAGCTGGAACTGCCCAAATGACTATTATTCAGCAAAAAAGGTCCATGTCTCTCTCCCTCCCTCGCGCTGTCTCTCCCCTCCTTTCTCCTCCCTCCTGCACCTCCTCCCTCCTTCCCTTTCTCCCTCCCTCTGTACCCCTACCTCCTTCTCTGCCCTTCTTGCTCCCATCTTTGCCCACCCCTCTTTCCTTTACCTTCACCCACTCTGTCCTCGTCTTCTTCTTCCCCTCCACTTCTCTCCCTGTCCCTTCTTTGCTTCCTCTGTCCGCTCCCTTCTCCGGCTCCCCTGTCTGTCTCCTCTCACCTCCCTTTCTGTCTCTTTTCCTTCCCCTCCTCCCTCCCTCACCTTTCTCTCTTTCTTCCTCCTCCCTCCTCTCTCTTCTCTCTTGCCTGCATCCCTCCAGCAGTGTTTGTCTTCCTGTCTCCCCAACTTAGACCCTTTGGGAGCTGCATGACACCCATCCCTGACTCTGACAGTCATGTACAAGGCAGCTACCATGAAAACAGGGAAGGCAAACAACATCCTTCTGCTAGCTAACAGAAGCCTTTCAAGATAATTTCTAGAAAGAATAGTATGTGATGTTAATGATTTCTGAGCCATACACACAGACCCCTCAAGTTTTCTCCTTCAGGGTTTTCCTTTTACTTCACATTTATGTACACAGTGGAAATCAGTGAGCTGTCCTAGCAGACAATACCTTCTAATACCTGGTACACTTGGTGGTGTCCTTACTGAAGACCTAATCACACCTGCCATCTAAGTGGTGAGGTCTACTAAGGCAATCCCGGTGAGTCTATGATTCTCCTGATCACCTAAAGAACACCTTAATAGTCCATTAGAAATTTTAATGTTAGATGCTTAGGTAATGTTTTATAGCAAATACTGCTTTCTTTACATGATCAAGTGCTCAAGTTTAGACTTCAAAAGAATATTTGATCCAGGGTGGCACCTGTGACTCAAAGGAGTAGGGCGCTGACCCCATATGCCAGAGGTGGCGGGTTCAAACCCAGCCCTGGCCAAAAACTGCCAAAAAAAAAAAAAAGAATATTTGACCCGTAAAGCTGTTGACTTACTATCTTGGTAGTGGGTCCAAGGAGGGAACCCCCTGAACTGCAAGGGATAAAGCAGCAGGGATACCTTGGATCTTGATTCTTTGGGGTTAAGGGGCTAGGATCAAGGAAGCTGGGGAGAGAAGTCAGCCTAGGTGGCCATCAGGCCAGTCCACCTCCCAGATTCACGGTGTGGCTTAGAGACTGCCGATGCCTCCTGATGGGCTCCAACCGTCCTCCCTGTTTAGGAGATTAATTAAGGACCCACTTCACACATAGACTATCACACACAGAGGGGGATTAACTGAAGATTAGTTAGAAATAGTGATTTTTTTTTCCATCCCTGGAGAGGAACAATGGGTTCAGCAAGGGACCTCCGGAGCTGTCTCCAGCTCCATTTGCATTTTCTTCTAGAGTCACTTTTTAAGATTCCAGCCGTGTCCAGGGACGTTTGGCAGCACTGGGTGAAATTGACAAAGGACAAGCCATCTGCCCCATTGAGCCCACAGTAGCTCTGTGGGATTTGAGCTAACACTACCAATTACTGAGCTTTAGATACCCAGATGGTTCTGGCCCTTAGTGAATTCCATTTCGTGTTCTGTGAAGCCCTGAAAAGCAAGATCACTTAATTGTGCTCTGTGTTCTCTGATTGCTGTAGTCTCTTTAGCTCACTCTCCCGCATGTTTCACAAACAATTCATGAGTTCAGATGAAACTCACCTTACCACAGAATGGTGTCTTTGACTTCTCAGGGGCTAAGTCTGATGATACTGCCCAAGTCCTCAGGGCATGGTCCAAGCAGCTGTCCCCTTCCTCTAAGTCACATCCCAGCTTGGCCACGTGAATGGTTCCAAACTGGACACACTGTGCTCACCCTCTATCTATCCTGAGGCCATCCATTCATTCATTAGCACCTCATTACCTCCTCGTCTCCAATCCCTCCACTAAAGTTGGTAACCCTAAAGTATTGACAAATAGTAAGTATTTTACTGAAGGTGTTGATGCAATTAAGACAACAACTTCCAGAAAATCTCAATCAAAATCCAGATACTTCAGTTCTTTCAAGCTCTCCCTTCAACTTGTCTCTTCTGCTTATCCCTCTTCCCCCTAAGAGTTCATTTTCTAGCTGCTCCAGCCCCTTCTCCTTCCTAGACAAATAAACCCTTCCTTCCTTCTGTGGAACAGTTTGGAGAGCTCAAGTCCAGATCCAGATCTGCCATCAGCTTGCTCGGTGACCTTATGAGAGCCTCAGCCTCAGTGCCACTTATCTCTCTCACCTGCCCTGTGAAGGCAGCAGGTAGAAAGATGACATCTCAGTCTCATGACACTTGGAAGCTCTGGGCCACCTCTTCTGTTTCAGTCTCCAGCTCATTAAGGAGCCTTTCCAGTCCCCGTCTTTATGTCAGAGGACTAGTGTGGATGTACTGGCAAGAGATGAGGTCTGCCAAGTAGATGTGCTACGTGGACAGGAAAGTGTACTCATAGGTCACTCATCACTAATTCTTTTCAATATGTTGTTACCATTACAGTAGAATAATGGTAATGCCGGTGATGACCATGAAGAAATGACCACAAGAGCTGTCCTCTACATTTCATAGCACTTTTCTACCCACAGATTTCTTTTATAAATACAAAATCATTTGATCTTTTCAATCTGTCTATGAAGTAGATAGAGTAGGAGGTAACAGTCCAATTTTATAGATGCAGAAACTATGAATCAGAAGAATCAAATGACTTACTCAAAGTCACATTTCCAGAAAATAAGAGTGAGTTGGAACATGATTCATGTCTTCTGATTCCTAGTCTGATAGTCTTGACAGGGAAAAAAACTGTCCCAAATGTCTGGGAGCTGCCTAGCTCCATCAACTAGGCCTTAGCGTTCTGCTTGAACATAAATAATTTCACAGAATGTCAGCCAGTCAAGGCCACTCCGTGCCCCGTGATAGAGCAAGACAAACTGAAACAGAAAAACAGAGATGACTCTTATCGTGTCTGAACACAGATTAAAATATAAGCTTTTGTCCAGATCATAAAGAAAACCAAACATCTTTCTATCCTGGTTGGTGTGAGTGACTGCTGTTTCTTTATTCATGATAGTTTTAGCATTTATCTAGTCTTTCCTACCTCTAGATGAGATCTATTAAGATAATCATAAAAATTACTTCTACTTCCTAACAATATTTAATCCAGAGTAAAATCCTATTTTCTTAAACTTTCCCCCAAATAATCTAACGTAAGGTAAGATGCTATAGTCAGGTCCTTCTAACAGCTTCTTACTGAGATGCTTCATGGTTCCCTGGGCTATGCTTTCTCCCTCACTGCAGTGAGTAATAAGCTCAATTTGGTTAACTATAGGTGTGTTTCCAGTGGCTAGAAGACTCCTATGGCTAGAAGTCATTGAGGACTCTTGCATTGTTCTTTATTATTAAGTAATATTCTCTTGAATACAGAAGGAAATAAGAATTTCATATTAGAATCTCCTGGACAGTTATGAAAAAGTATACAATTTCTGGACTCTACCCTCAAAAATGTTTCTGTAGGAATTTCTAGACCAAGAGATAGATGTATTTTGATCTGCGTTATGTGAGTGAGGATGACTACACCCCTAGATTATTCTAATGTATTCTTGTTGACCAGCTTTTGGTAGCCACCTAAAGTTCAAGTATTCAGGTAGATCCAGCTCTGATTGGAACGACTCCTCCTTTTAGAAATTCTAACTCATTAACCTGTTTTACTTTTTTCATAGTACCTAAAACTCTAGAAGTTTGGGGGTTTACTTATAAATAAGTTTTCAGATTTATGTTGGTCTGTTTACAATAGAACGTGAGTGCTGGGAGATCAGGGGTCTTATCTTCCTCATGTACTACCTCCCACAACATCATCTACTGTCATCTCATAAACCCTCCAACCTTTTTTTTTTAATTGAATGAAATTCTAGTATAAAAGATTCAACAATTCCCAAGGCAATTAATTACAATATATTATAACCCGTCCTGCCGGGAAGTGATCAATGTACTGAACAAATAGATTTCTCTTGGTGTCCAATACAACCAGTGGGCTAAGGGTACACAGTGAAACAGATTTCAGCTGAATTTAAAGGAGCTCTTTCTGACAATTAGAAATAGCCAAAGAGAAGCAGTTGCCTCAAGAAGCGGTGAGCCTTGTGCTTTGATACATTCAAGCAAAAATCCACAACTATGTGCCAGCATTTTGGTGGTTAGCTGAGGGAAATCTCATTCAGGCATTCGTTTGGAGGAAGGACACGATGGTCTTTAAAAAAATCATAGCCTCCGAGAATGTGATTAGAAGTAATTGACAAGACATGGCTAAAGTCCTGAGACTAATTTTCACAGTTGGCTTTTGAAAACCAATCCACTTAACATGAAAGTCCAATACAATCTTGTCAGATGTATGTTCTGCAAAAAGCTTTCTGAGTCAAATGCAATGAAACTAATATATTCTGTCTCTCTCTCTCTCTTCCCACCCCACCTCCACTTCCTCTAGGTCCAAAAGCAGTAGAGGCTTATGGCAAAAAGTTTGAAGTAAAAACCATTTCTGGAAAATTGCTCTTCTCTGCAGACGATAATGAAGTAGTAGTAGGAGCTGAAAGATTACGAGTTTTAGGTAAGGAAGTTTTAATCATTTAATTGGTTTAATGTTACTATATACAGTTTAGAAGAAGAGTGAAATGGTATTATGGACTGAATATTTGTATCCTCCCAAAATTCATATTAAATTGCAAGCAGATGGTATTAGGAGAGAGGGCTTTTGAGGGGTTATTAAATCATGAGAGTGGAGTCCTGATGAAGGGAACCAGTGCCCTTAAAAGGGGGTGAAGAGAGTGGAGCTCACTCTGCCATGGGAGCCTGGAAGGAGTAGTAGGCAGTCTGCATGGGGGGAGACCATCACGAGAACCAGCGAGGCTGGTACCTGATTCCAGGCTTCCAGCCTCCAGAACTGTGAGGAATAAACTTCTATTGTTTATAAACCACCCAATCTATGATGCTTTGTTATGGCAGCCTGAACTGACTGACTAAGACAAATGGCGTCTAGAAGAGAGATTTAGTCCAATTTTCTGGATTCTTTTCAAACAAGGCAGTTGGACCTCCCTGAGGCTGGGCCCTGGTTAAAGTCTCTCAGATTATGCAGTCTCTTTGGCACATCTTTGAAGACTAAACTTTGGTGAGGAGCTGGGCTCACATGCGTACTTGGCTTCTAACCCCTTCAGTCACCCACTGGTTTTATGACTTTGGACAAGTTCCTGGAGTTACTAAGCCAGTTTACTTTTCTGCTCGAGACTAAGAACAGACATAATCTTCAGTTGTTGCAAGGGTTAAATGAAACCGTGTTATATGCACTTATCACAGTGCCTAGAGCAAAATAGTACTCACTCAACGCTCAATGGTGGTGTTACTACTCGTGCTGCTAATACCATTCATACTATATTACTTTCCCTCTTTGGCTCCCTAAGATTCACTATAGCCTAGTGGTCAGGCTCTGAAATTAACCTACTACAATTCTAACCCCATTTCTAGCCTGTGCCAACTGTGTAACCCAAGGGTCCTCAAACTTTTTAAACAGGGGGCCAGTTCACTGTCCCTCAGACCATAGGAGGGCCAGACTGCAGGCCCCAGCATGAGTCGGCTGCTAAGCAGGACAGGCAGCAGCAGCAAAAACACCCAGCGGGCTGGATAAATGTCCTAGGTGGGCAGCATGTGGGCCGTATTTTGAGGATGGCTGGTGTAACCTTAAGCAAGTTATCTAACCGCTCTGTGCCTGCTTGCTTAGCTAGCTATAAACTGATGTAATGGAAGTATCAATCTACCTTCCAAGATTGCTGGGAAGAGTACGTAAGATAATCTATGTAAAGCAGTAAGTTGGCTAAAAGAATAAGTGTTCAGTAAGTGCTATTATCTGAAATTATCAAGTTATTTTTATTGGCTGTTATTTTTCTCCATATTACTGTTTGTGGTCTGCATCTTCTTTCTCCTCCGTGATTCTTGTCCTCCTCCTGATCATTATCTCCTCCCTCAGTCAACTTGTCTGGTTCATCTCTCTCTGTCTCTCTCTCAGTCTCTGTCTCTCAACACACATTCATTTCTCATTTCCTTGCTGGATGACTGTTAGACCTCCCGCCCCCAGCCCTGGTGTCTTCACCGAGTCCTAGATCTTCCTTTCCATCTGGATATTCCACCAGCCTCTCAAATTCAGTGGGTCTTGAATGCCCAGCATAGTCACGTATGCACAAATACACACGCAGGTAGGTCACACATTTACATTCATGCACACACATCTGTCACCCTCAGCCTCTGTTCTCCCACCTCTGTGTGGCCCTTACTTCTTCCCTATTACTCTTCCTGGCCCATTATGCTACTTTCTCCCAGTCCCAAAACTTCAGCAGCGTCCTGACCATGGTCAGCTCAGAAGAGTCAGAAGATGGAAGTGACCATGATGGAGGCAGGAATGGAGGCTGCAGAGGCCACCAGGCACTCTAGCCTTTAGCCAGCAGTTTACCTACAGCATGATCTGAAAAAAACTCTCTTTGTGTTTCAAGGATTTGCTTTTTCTTATCTTTAAAATGAAAGTTAGCCAGGGCAGAGGGTTTTAGAAAATATTTTCCAGTGACAGAAGCTTTTAAAAATAAAATTCTAGGCTGTGTATGGTGCCTTATGCCTATAATCCCAGCACTCTGGGAGGCCAAGGCAGGAGGATAACTTGAGGTCAGGAGTTTAAGACCACTCTAAGTAATGGCAAGACCCCATCTATATAAGAAATTAAAAATTAGCCGAGCATAGTGGTGCACGCCTATAGTCCCAGGTAGTCAGGAAGCTGAGGTAGGAGGATCACTTAAGCCCAGGAGTTTGAAGTTGCTATGAGCTATGATGATGTCACTGCACTATAGCCCTGGGCAACAGAGTGAGACCATGTCTCAAAAAGGAAAAAAAAACTGATATGTAGCCTCAATAGATAAAAATTGAGAAGAGGCCAAGATTGGTCTGAGTTGTAGGCAAGGATTTAGAAAGGGAGATGTCAGGCATTAGAGTCTTAGCTGTATAATTTCATTCTTTCTCTGTGTCCTCTGGGGCCCACTTAGAACTATTCTTTAAAACTCCTTAGGTGAAAAATCTTTTAAAAGTACAAAGTCTATTGACTACTTGCTATGATCTAGGTACTACGTCTCCTATGCTTTCTTATATTTCCACCTCACAAACATCTTGGGAGATGGGCACTATTTTTATCCCCCTGGTTTTACAGATGACAGAACTGAGCCCAGCCATAGAACAGGCTGACAGCCAGGATGCCCAGCTGGGTCTTGTGAGTGGAGAGGGCTTTACCTTTAAGAACTATTCTTTGCTGCCTCTTCTACTTCATCTCATTTTTGGATGAGGTCACTAAACCTTGAAAAGCTGAAGACATTTCTCTAAGATCAAGTGCCAGTGAACCGTAGGACCAATGTTCAAACTCCTGCCTGTGGACTCTGGCTTCCGTGTTCTTCACCACCCAGAAATGTGTTCATCATGAGCTCTTGCCACTGGCACAACTATGCTCTTTTCTATTTGTAAAAATGGCATTTCCATTGTTAATTCCAGGCTGGGTGAGGGAGGCACAAAAGCTTTAGGCTCTCACCTTTTTCAAGAGTACTCTGCTGTACCAGGTCTCAAATAATAGCCTGGGGGAAAATGTGATGCCATTTCACACCCAGATCATTTTGTGCAAGTGGGTCTGGCCTTCACATCTGACTTTGAAAAGATACAGTATAATTGTAAATGTCCAAACACTTGGGCTTCATCAGAGTACAAAACTCTTGCTAGTATCTTTTACGAATGACCACCCTGGACGTGATTACTTAGACAAAAGGCTGGAAGATGACTGTAGTTGTTGTTCACTTTGAAGCAGGTGGATACTTTTGTTGTTTGTGATATTTCCCTTAATGAACAGCGTAGGATAAACATCAGTGGGAGCAATTGCTTTTTTAATGTGAGCATGTAGAAAAGAAGCATCAAAATAAGTATGACTGCTGCTAGTAATACTTAAAAAAAAAAAAAAAGGAAAAAAGGAAATGGCCACCCCACAAATCTCACATCAACCCTCTCAGTGAAAAGAGCCCAGTGTGTCGCAGGCGTGAGCTTCCTGTCAGCTGGGATTTGGCCATATGGTGTGGAATGAGAAGTTTAGGCGATTTCGTTTTCCACTTGATGAGAAGCTTGTCTTTTGAGTTGTCAGACTGCACACACTCCTGGGAGGCCTGCGTCTGGATGCGCCTTCCATGGCAGTGTCTAACCAGCTGATCTGAGTCCTTGCTCAGCCACTTAGGATCTGAATGACCCTACTTACTCCCATGTTTCTCCATAAGCTTTCATTTCCATCTGTATAAAACAAAGAGAAAGGAACAAACTGTAGAAAGATGAACAAATAAAATAAAAAAAAATAAGTAAATGTCATGTAAAAAGTCAATTATTTTTAGTTGGTCGTTGAGTGGGAATACACAGTGGGGGCCTCAGAAGATGATGCCTCTTGGATATGGTAGCTTCACAGGTAGGTTCAGAACAATTTAAAGAAATTTTCTTTTCTGGATAACCATACATTCCTACCTATTCAGTTTTCAGGGCAGTGACAACCTTGACCACACTCAAGGGAGCTTGGGTAGTATGGCACAATGACTCATAACGTTGTTTCATAACAAATGGTTTGATTACCTGGAAACTTTTACCCTAGAAAAGATGTATGTGTGTGTGCACGCATGCGTGCATGCACAGGGGTGGGGGGCAGACATAAATGTAGGTAGCCTGTGATTCCTCATCTCTCATATACGCCTGTCTTTCCCTGGGAAAAGAGAGCAGGCAAGAGCCATTCAGTTGAGTAGCTGAGAGCACAGGTGTATTGTTAGCTCTGACCCATAATCCTGGTTTCTGTCCTTTGCTAGCCAGTGACCTTGGATATATCACTTCACCATTTCCCTCCTCTGTGACATAGAATAATGGTGCCTGGCGCTCAGGCTTGTTGGGAGAACTGGACAGCAAACACAATTTTAGAGAAAATAGTATAAGGTGTGGTGCACAAGGAGGTACAGGGTACTGTTGGTGATGGATTCTGATGTGTAATTGATACATTGTAATTAAACATATTTGTGGGGTACAATGTGACATTTTGATACATGTATCCATTATTGAATGATTGAATCCCATACTTAGTAAATGCAACAACCTGTGCGTTTGTCATTTTTTGTGAACATTCAGAAATCTCTTTCCTGGCCATGTTGTAATAGATGATAACTTACTGTCAACTCACTGAGCAATAAAACACCAGCATTTATTCTTCCTAACTGTGACTTTGCACCTGTCAACCACTCTTCCCCCTTTTCCCCTGTCCATCCCCTCTCCAGTCTTCAGTACCCCCTGTTCTACTTTCTATCTCTATGAAATCAGCTTTGTTTTAGACTCCACATATGAGTGAGATCATACAGTATTTGTCTTTATGTGTCCAGTTTATTTCACTTAACTAGTGCACATTTTTTTTTCAAATGACAGGATACCATTCCTTTTTGGTGACTAATATTTCATTGTGTAGATAGAACACATTTCCTTTACCCATTCATTCATCGTTGGGTGTTTAGACTGATTCCAAGTCTTGGATATTGCGAAGAATGCTGTAATAAACACAGAGGGCAGGGGCTGCCTTCACATACTGAGTTCATTTCTTTGGGTGTCTACCCAGTCCTGGGATTGGTGGATTTTATGGTGGTATGATTTTTCATTATCTGAGGCACCCCTTATACTTTTTTCCCATAACAGTTATACTAATTTACATTCCCACCAACAACATTAAGAGTTCTGGTTTTTCCCCCCATCTTTGCCAACACTTAGGTTTTATTTTGTTTTGATTTTTCCCCTTGTTGATGATAGACTTTTGTTTTTTATTTTTCTTTTTTTTTTTTTTTTTTGAGACACAGTCTCACTATGTTGCCCTCAGTAGAGTGCAATGGTGTCACAGCTCATAGCAACCTCAAACCCTTGGACTTATTTCTTGCCTCAGCCTCCCAAGTAGCTGGGACCACAGGCACCCACCACAATACCAGGCTATTTTTTGGTTGTAGTTGTCATTATTGTTTGGCAGGCCTGGGCTGGGTTTGAACCTGCCAGTTCTGCTGTATGTGGCTGGCTCCCTAGCTGCTAAGTTACAAGCGCTGAGCCTGATGATAGACATTTTAAGCAAAGTGGAAAAGGATCTCATTTTCTTTTTGTACTTCCCCAATGAGTAGTGATGTTGAGCATTTTTGCATATACCTGTTGGCTATTTACTTATTTATGTATATATTTTTTGAGACAGAATCTCACTATGTCACCCTTGGTAGAGTGCCGTGATATCACAGCTCACAGAAACCTCAAACTCTTGGGCTTAAGCGATTCTCTTGCTTCGGCCTCCCAAGTAGCTGGAACTACAGGTGCCCGGCTATTTGTTGTTGTTGTTGTTGTTGTTGTCGTCATTGCTGTTTGCCAGGCAGGCCCTGACTGGGTCTGAACCTGCCAACCCTGATGTATGTAGCTGGCACCCTAGCCGCTGAGCTACCAGCACCCAGCCCTGCTGGCCATTTACATGGCTTCATTTGAGAAATACCTGGTAAGGTTTTTGGCCCATCTTTCAAACAGGTTGTGTGTTTCTTTCCCAGTAATTGTAGCTGTTATTGTTTTTGACTTTTCACCTTTATACTAGAGGACTGGGAAACTTATATGACATCATTATAGCAATGGGGTTAGGAATTTACCTCTACTGGTGAACTTTATACTCGTGTTTTCAGGATAGTTGCTATTGTCTTTCCATTTCCCATTGTAGCGCTCCCTTAAACATTTGTTGTAAGGTTAGTCTACTGGTGGTGAATTCCCTCGGCTTTTGTTTATCTTTAATTTTCCTTCATTTCTGAAAGATAGCTTTGCTGGATAGGTATAGTAATTTTGGTTGCCAATTGTTTTCTTTCAACACTGAGTATATTATCCCATTCTCTTGTGGCTTGCAAAGTATCTACTGAGAAATTTTGTAATAGTCTGTGAGGAATTTCTTTGTACATAGCTTAATGCTTTTCTCTTATAGTTTTTAGAATTCTCTCTTTGTCTTTGAGTTTTAACATTTAATTATTAATACACCTTGGAGAGAATTTTTTTGAGTTGAATCTAATTAGGAACATTTGAGCTTCCTGGATCTGGAAGTTCAAATTTTCTTATACACATGAGAAGTTGTGAGCTACTATTTTGTTAAATACATTTTTTTCTCCCTTTCTCCATCTCTTAGAGAAGTTTTTGGCTTCTGGAAGTTTTCATTTATGGTGTTAAATAATTTTTCTGTCCCTTCTTTCATCTGGTACTTCTATAATGCCAATATTTGTTAACTTAATGCTATCCTGTAAGTCCTATAGGCTATCTTTATTCTTTCCTATCCTTATGTTTTTCTCTGAGTATATTATTAATATTTCAAAATATCTGTCTCCAATTTCAGAAATTCCTTCTACTTAAGCGGAATTCCAACAACTCAAGTCTGTTGTTGAAACTGTCAATTTTTTTTTTAATTTCATTTGTTGAATTCTTCAGCTGTACGATTTCTGTTTGGTTCATTTTTATAATCTATCTCTCTATTGAATTTATCTCTCAATCATGAATTCTTTTTTCTGATTTTATTGAATTGCTTGTCTATATTCTCTTATAGCTTGCTGAGTTTCCTCAAGATCATACTTTTAATCCGTTTTTAAACATTTTGTAAATTTCCTTCCGGGGAGGTCTCTGTTGCTAGAGAATTATAGTATTCCTTTGGGGGTATTGTGTTTCCTTGCTTTTTCATGTTTCTGGGGTGGGGTCTACATCACTATCTGCTTATCCAGCAGAATAGTAACTTTTTTCTCACTTTATGGAGTGACTGTGTTAGGGAGAGACTTTTCCGGACATGGGTCCTAAGGTGTTGTCTAGGTATGGTACCTTGGTTTTGGTTCTGGGTAGACTTAACCATTGCTTGCCTGGGGGCAAGGGGTATCAGAGGCTGACCCCACTGTTGTGTTGTTTTTGCTTATTTACTTATGCAGGACAAGAAACATACAAAACAAAGTATCAGTGGTGTGAGTCCCTGCTCCCCGCCACTGGTATGTGACAGTTTTTTTGTTTTGTAGTTTTGCAGGGGGTTGGCCAGAGCTGGGTTTGAACCCTCTGCCTCTGGTATATGGGGCTGGTACCCTATTCCTTTGAGCCACAGGTGCCACCCACATGTGACAGTTTTAATAGCAGTCTCTGTGTAATTTCTTCAGCTGTAATCTTTATCTGTGATGTCTGTGATTGTGTCAGTGGCCTAAGCTGCAGGAGTTTGTGGTGGCAAAGGCATAGTTTTTCTGGGGATGAGGGCGCTGGGCTGGCTTGTAGGTTGCATGTGGGTGCTGTAGGGTGGCTGTTTGTTTGACAGACTTTCCAGTGGCAGGACCACCACCAGGCTGGTGGTCAGACCAAGTAGGTGCAGGTGCAGTGGGCCCACCAGTGAGGCAGCTTGCCCGCTCTCAAAGTCTGCCTGTTTCTTTTTCTTCAAGCTTGGGTTGCCACATGGCTTTGGACGCTGAGGTCCAGTTGTGTTACTGAACCTAGCCCTGAGCCACAGAGTGCTGCATCTACTCCTGAGAGCATAGGGGCATGACAGCAAGACCTCAAGGATGGGACATGAAGTGGCTACCGACCCCAGGGCCAGACACACTATAGCAGTGAATCCAGTTTCAAGATAGTGCTGCTCTGTTGGCAAGCACCTTAGGTCACCGCAGG
The DNA here is from genome assembly GCA_963574575.1 of Galagoides demidoff. Lineage (NCBI taxonomy): Eukaryota > Metazoa > Chordata > Mammalia > Primates > Galagidae > Galagoides > Galagoides demidoff. Next base: position 29,504 of record CAUYQV010170614.1, read on the forward strand.
GTGAGGAGTGCATGATACAGGGTCCTACTCTGGGGCAATGCAGTTATATGAACTCTAGGTAACTCTTAAATTTGGCTCAGGGACATTAAGGACTGCAGAACCAGAACTCTCTTGCAGTGAATCCTGTGGGCATGTGCGGTGGTAGCAGGGGGGCCACTTGACTCTCCAGCTTATCTTTTCCCTGTAAGAAGTCCCTCCCAGGTCCAGCCCAGTCGCAGTGGTGGAGACAGTATGGCAGAGGTAGGATGCTTCATTTCCCTCTCTGGGGTGCTTTCCTGGATGTCTGTGCTCTACAGAGATTCTGCTATTCCTCAGTCACTCAAGTCAAAATATAGTTGTTTGTTGTTTTGGTTTCTTTTTGTGGGGGAAATAACTTCTAAGCAACTCTAGCTAGCCATCATGCACGTGTCATTGTGATGACAGTTTCTCTTGGGTCCACTTGGGCTTCAGGAGCCTTCCCACCCAAGTCCAGAAAGTCTACACAGCCCTGTGTGTTCATGAAAGAATTTGGCTTAGAATTTATAGGGGTCTTCATGAATACTCCTATAACTTTGGACTAGCGGATTTTGTGGGCATAGCCAGGGCCAAACAGCAAACCTCTTTAGAGGCTAGGAAGTATGATGCTGCCCACTTTACCTATGTGCAGGTAAGGCTGCTCTCACTGTCATCTGTGTCCTATAACTGGACTCAGATAAAGACGGGATCGAAGGCAGGTTTGAATTTCCAGGACTGTAGGTCTTTGTCCACCACTCACTAAGACAGTTGTCCTTGGCTGAGGAGCTGCAGCTGTGGTCTACTTGTTAGACATGCACACCCGGGAGCCCAACACCACAATTACTTAATTAGAAACTCAGGGTGAAGCCCAAGCCTTCAGGTGGGTCTGATGTGTGCTAAAACTTGTGAACTTCTGACTCAAGACAATTGTAGCTAAATCATTTTACACAATTCTACTGGTAACTATCAGGTTGAATTCAGGTTCAGTTTTTACCATTTTGCTATAGACAAACTATAAAACATCAATACAGCTAACATACACTGAATGTGTATGGTATTCCAAGTGCGGCCCTAATCCTTTGCCACTATGCTCTGTGACCTCTGTCACGGGAATCTTCTTTGCCCAGATTCCCCATCAGCATGGCAGTGAGAAGGAGGAAGGCACCATAGTTCTCTGGACGTGTCCTGGGTTTGACTGCTGGCTGCTCACTATTCCCACCACTCTTTGGCTTCCCGGGCTGTTGCCCTGCCTCCTTCACTGACTTCACTTGACAAATCACTTGGGTTCATACTTCAGAGCACCTGTGGACCCCATCAGGGCTTCATCCTTCTCTTTCTGTTCTCACATTTCTCTGGGAAATCCCACATCGACTGATGTACTCTCTGATTTCAGTATTTGCTTCTTTACAGATGTCTCATAAATCTGTACTTGCCCAGAACTAACTTCTCAGTTCTAGCTCCAAATTCCCAGAGACTTTTATACATAGAGAACTTTGCACTTCTTCTGCTTCTCTACCTACATGGGAACGTTTGCTTCCTCCACTAAAATCCCTGTCTCTCCAAAGGCCACACCCCCATTTCTCCTTAGGGGTCAGCAATTCTCCTAGTCTTCAGGGCCTCCCTTTCATTCAGGTACCTGGCCCCATCTTTTACCACATCAACACAGATGTTTTTCTATATAACAAAGGTCCTTGATTTTTCTATATTCTGAAGGTCTGTATTTAGGTCTTTCTATATTACAAAGGTCTCTATTTAGGTTTGGCACAAGAGAATTTAGGTTTGTAGCAGGATCCATTTGTTCAGTTAACAAAAGCCATAAAATTTGTATGTAAGATGAGGCATAATATGACTTAGCTTTAATTACAAAACATGGTTATTACATATCAAATAGGAACGGTCTTTATAAAATAGCAAGAAAGTAGGTGACATTAAGGCCAGTGCATTTAAAAGGCATCTTCGTGGTGACAGCAGTGAAAACATGGCTTTGATATTCATTAATGACCAGTTTCATTGAACAATCAATTGAATATTATAGCATTCACAAACAAAGCATAATTATAAAGTGCTATTCTAATTGTTAATTAGGTCTATTTATACTGGAGATTAGTTTTTTTTAAAGCGTGTCCTCTAGATGCCACTTGATGCTAATTATGTGAGTTACATTATTATCACTTGAAAAACATTTTTAATTAAATCTAAAGCCTTTTAAATTAACATAAGATTTATAGAAATTTAAATGTGGTCTGATCCTGAACATTTTTTAGGTCTATACCAGATTATATATTTAGCCTTTTTCAATTTGTTTTTTGATGAAAGTCCCTACTGCAACCTGGTCAATGACAATTACAATGAAAAGAGGGAGGGAGTTCTTAGTAGTCCATTCATTAAATGTGTGTGTCATATCTACTTTTATATATATATGAGATCTCCAAATCACTTGCTGTGCCGTGTAAATGCAGAGATGATCGCCACTGTTCCCGCTCTATTGTTAAGCTGTCTGTCTGATTATGGAGATGAGACCTGCAGATATGAGAGCTCAGGAAGAAAGCATAGAAACAAAGGACCCACAAAATCCCTCTGTGTGGTCATTAGAAATCTTAAATTTTCATTGAAGTTTATTTGAATTAGGTCTTGAGTATAGATTAGGGAGGAAAAACACATAGGGAGATTGCTTGCTCAGTGAATGGAATTGCATGATTGCCATTCAGGACTCTCCTGGTTGTAAGTGATATAAACACACTCAAAGGCAGAGGAGGCAGGGAAATGTATTTTATCATGTGATTAAAAAGCCCAGAAGTGGGGCAGCGCCTGTGGCTCAAAGGAGTAGGGCACCAGCCCCCATATGGCGAAGGTGGCAGGTTCAAATCCAGCCCCAGCCTAAAACTGCAAAAAGAAAAAGGAGTCCAGAAGTGGTTGGCTGGAGGCTAGATTCAGTGGCTCAAATAAGGAGACCAAAACTTAGTCCCTCTTTTTCTTACTAAGTCTTAGCTCTGTTTTCTATTCTTGTATTCTGTCTTCAGCTCTTCTGGTGAGCAGAGAGTGTGCTTACCTTTCTAAAGTAAATCAAGCAAAGTCTTTACTCTGCCTGTAACTGCCTGGGGCCATATGACTATTGCTGAACTAGACTTTGAGGCCTGGGTGATAGAATATGCTGGTTAGCACGGCTTGGGTCATTACCCCACTACTAGAGCTAGGGACAGAATGACTGAGAGTGAAATACCTGGGGCAGTTCTCCAAAGGACAATTCGAGTGTTGCCATCAGGAAAAGGAATGGATGCTAGGAAAAAATAAAACAAATACGTTGTCGTAATCAGGGGTGTGATCATGGAAAATCATGATGGCTGTACATGAAAAGAGGAACCCAAGAATTGTGAAGGGTGTTAGTGGAAAATACTTCTTAGTTCTCTTTCCCTTGCTCACTGAGATCAGGCGCACTGGCTTTCCTACTACTGGCCCCAAGCACGTTTTCACCTCTTAGCACTTTTACTTGTTTCCTCTCACATAAATTCTCTTTTCCTGGACACGCTAATGCAGTTCTCAACCTGTGGGTCGTGAGCCACAGGAACTGTATTAAAGGCTGGCGGCATCAGGAAGGTTGAGAACCACTGCACTAATGGACGTCTTGCTTTCAGGCTCTTTCCTGACCACTATGTACAGACAGCATGTTCCCACTATCACTATCTACATCAAGAGCTGGCAAACCATGGCCCCTGAGCAAACTCAGGCCAAAACGCTGCCTGGTTTTTTAAATAATATTTTCTAGGACACAGCCACACACTTTTGTTTAAGTTCACCTTGGGGTGCTTTTGCACTGTAGTGGCAGAGTTGAATATTTGAGACTGAGATTGTGTGGCCCACAAAGACTAAAATATTTACTATCAAGCCATTTCTAGAAAAAGTTTGCTAATTCCTGCTCGGTACCTTCAGTGTGCTGTGTTCTTCTTCAGGCCAGGTATTATAACATGACATGATATAGAAATATTTTTTTCACATCCCTCCTCATTAGAAGGTAAGCTTTACACCAGCAGGCAGTTTCGTTTGGCAGAGCTAGAATAGCAATTGACACTCAGTTAGGGCTCAGTAATATTTGTTGCATGAGAGATTGAAAGATGATTTTAAACACTGGAATGTTTCACATCTCACCTGACAGTGTAGTGAATAGGAGGGAGAGAGAGCTTGCACCTTAGTTAGGAGAATATTACTCTGTAAAATACATGCATTGAGGACAGAGAACAAAGGAGACAGACGATCTTGAGATAGAACTAATAAAACTTAGCAAATAACTGCGTTTGGAGGGTCAGGATAGAGGGAAGTTGGGAATACCCCTGGTGTTGTAAACCTCAGTCAAACAATGGCAGTATCATTAATAGGTTTATAGAAGCAACAACACATTTGGGTTCAGAGATAAACAGTTCAGTTTTAGATATACCAGGCCTTGGAGTTTGACCTCTGTCACAGAAAGGCCTACTGTCCCATGGGACATGCCAGGCAAAAATGCCCATAAGAGGTACCCACTGAGCAGAAAGGTCAGAGTCATCAACATTGCTTGAACAGATGGACTCCAGCCTAGCAGGCGTTCCAGGGCAAGAACAAAAGGAGCCCACCACGCAGAGCTTCACCAGTCAGCCCCGGGCCACCCACCACACTTCCTTCTCTGGAGGAGGCCCCAGGGGTACTTTATGAGGGTCTGCTAACCCTCCCTGATGCAGCCTCAGAAGTCAAGGGCCCGGTGCCTTGTTCTTTACTTTTCCCAAACCACTCTTTCACCATGGCAAGGTGAAGGAACTCAAAGGCTTTCAAATGCAACAGACTGGCTTCCTTCATACCAACCAGCCACATGAGGCCACATTGTTCAAATCTCTTAGACGTTGTATATAGCCTCTAAATAAACAGCCTCTCTCCTTCCATTCTCTCTCCCTGCATCATTTTCTCCTTTTTCTTTTCCTTTCTGAAATATTTTCTTGGTAAGAAGGGAAGCATGAGAGGTGCTGAAGGGATGACATTATAGAGCCAAACACAGTTTCTCACATGGGGTGGGAAAAATGAAATCATTCATTCATGTTTTTTGAAAGATGAGAGTATATCAATCTAATAGTAACCTTTGGGTAAGAAATCAGCAGAGCCTGAAACTCACCAGGGCCCTCCTTTTACTCCGTTATCATTAGCAGAGGTAAGCTGGTAGGGATTCAACTATTTAAAAAGAATTGCTGGGTTGTATAGTTCTTCTGTGACACCTTATTCCAAAGTTAGTTCATTATTTACGGGAATACAGGACTAATGTATTAGATCATAAAGATATGTTTGCCATAAATAATGCAGCTGGAAAGCCAATATAAAAAAGTCTCAGATGAACAACCCGGACTTACTAAACCAGAGATGCTTAATGAGAAAAAGCGCGATTCTACAACAGAGAAATAATAATGGGGTTTCATTTGAAATGCTACAGGGAGTACAACTCGCATAATTCTCCATGAAAAACTTTTTAAAGAGCCTAAGTGATTCCACCATCGTTTTCACACATTCATCCACCCAAGTACATAGGCATGGTGAGCTGTAAGCTTGAGGGGTTAATTCTTGATGCAGAAGGAAGAGGCACACAGTTCCCCACACAGTTCCCCCTATGGCCAGAGAGAGATGTGATTTAGTAGGAGCATGATGGATTCGTGGCCCATGTGTCCCAGCAGCAGGGTCATAGCAGACTTCCTTGCTACTAGGCCATGTTTGCCCTCAGTGATGGGAGTAGAGGGGAAAGAAAAGGCCATTGAAGACATTTGTCAGCTTTCTAGTTTGATTAAAGGGTTGATGATGTTAGCTATTTGGCTGCTTTGACAAGAACAAATTCCAGCACTCACCAAAAGAGGGGCATGTTTTTTGGTTGGTTTTTTCTTGTTTATAGAACTGATACGGCTTTGGTTTCGATTTCAAGCCATACTCAGTGTCCTTTCGGGCATCTGCTGGCTTGTTGTTAATCATCATAATTTTCTTCTTGCCAGTTAATATCAAAAACAGAGTATTTTCAAAGGAGGAGAAAAACCTCAGCCAGGCCATCTTCAATGTCAAAAGGCCTCCCATACAGTCTGGGTACATCATTTCCTTTCTTATTGATTATATTGACCAATGCAGAATCTTCTTATGCCACCAAGAGTCACCTGCAGAGCATTTTTCTTTCTTCCGTTCCAGCAGAGGCCACGGGGAACGTTGGTATTCCACAGTGACACTAGGAATTTAATGAGATGACAATGTGAATAAGAAATTCTCAGCACACAGAATAGGGAAGGAAATTAACTTTACTCTCCTTTATTGAAAAGACTTGAATTTCATTTGCTTATTTGATTGGGAGAAAAGAGTACTAAAAATATTCTCTTAAGCTCCTTATGTTTTCCCTCCCCCCGTCTCTGGCTCTGTATTTTTGCCATGTATTGCCCTTCTCATCTTAACTCCTTGTGCACCATCTTCCTAGAATAGCAGGTAAGGGAGAATCTAAACCAGGGGAAAGACAGTGAAGAGGATATCCAACCTTCTTCAGGGCACAGGGTAGAAATACATGCCTAAGTTTCTCTCCTCTAGAACAGTAGTATAGGACCGCAGTGTAAATGAGTCTGTGGTTTGGACATACTCTCCATATTCTACTGCTGACTCCAGTGGCACACAGCCTTGAGTAAGTTCCTAAATCTCTGAAAGCCTCACATTTCTCATCTGTAAAATGGGGCTAATAAGAGTACCACATAATATACATGAAATACTTTGTACCATACAGAGCACTTCGTTAGAACCCAATATATGAACACCTGTGATTGTTTCTTCTACCTATTTTTCTTGAGCACCATTTGTACAACTATTAATATTACCAACGGAGTTCAATATCAAACTAAGATGTAAGGACACAGAATGAAACTTCCTCTTAAAAAGGTCCCAGCTGGCTCACAATGTAGTAGGAATATCAAAGCACAGACCCAGTGAAATATTACATAGCAGTGAAAATGTTTCCGAAAGCATGAATGAAAATATAAGATAGAGACTGGTGGCAATATCGCTGAGAGGTCAAGATGGTAAGTGCTGAAGACAAGGTAGTAGACTAAGTCTATAAAGGTGGTCAGGAGAAACTTCCTAGAGGAGAGATTGAAGGAGCATGGAAGGGGTAAGGCAGGGCTGGACTTAGCAGATGCAGGGGAATGAGCAGGAACACTCTATGTGCCACCCAGAAGGTAGGATGAGCTGCCATTGTTATTTTATTTTTCTTTTCCAGCAATTAGGCAGAGTTGAATTTCCCCTTGGGGAAGAGATTGTCATTACCTGTGACAATGACTTCCCCAAAGCCTGAGTTCAGGAGATATCTCAGGGTTCTACTAGAACCTCCGGAGAATTTCTCTCAAGGCAGTGCATGGGGCCAGATGTGGCTGAAATGGTAATAGGGATGTTTGATCTTATTTTGCTTCTGTAAGTCAAAGAGAAAAGACAAGTATACTTAGATACAGACATTATTCATGATGCAAGAACTTTCATGGTTCAAAAAAGAAAGTTTAGAAGCAGGAAGCTTCTAGGCATTATTCAATTTATAGCATAGGCAGTTCTCCTTTAAAAAGAAATCAAGTCACATGTAACTCGTGTTAATTGAGCACTTACTCTGGCCAACAGCTGTGCTGAGGCTGCCTTGCTGGAATCCACAACCAAGCAAGATAGACAGATGTTTTAAACATTTACATGAGAAGAATCTATGTTATTATGGGGCCAAAGTACAAAATGCTATGGAAACATAAAATTAAGGGAGTCATTTAACCTGATTTTATAAGTAAGGGAAGTCTTCCTGAAGAAAGTGATGATTCTGTTGAAATTGAAGGATGAATTAGAGTTAGTTGGTCCAACAGCTGAAGAGCCGAGTGTGGGGCGGCCACAGCAGGCAACATGGCACAGTGTATGGAAAGTCCTGGTGAAGCATAACATTTTAGGAAAAGTTTAAGAAATCCAGCATAGAGCAGACTAGAGATCAGGGAGTGGAGTGTCCAGATACGAAAGTGAAGAGGTCATTCTAAAACAGAGGTTCTCAACCTGTGGGTTGCAACCTGTGTATTAAAGGGTTGCAGCATTAGGAAGGTTGAAAACCACTGTTCTGAAAGGTAATGTCTATTAAATGCTTACTTCATGCCAGGTAGTGTCTAATCTCTTTATGGGGAGTTACTTCTCATTACGTTCCTCCAAGATAGGTTTTATTCTTAGACTTGTTTTACATACAAGGAAACTGACAAATAGGTAAGTTCACCAAGACTGTATAGCAAGTTAAATGTCAGAAATGAGCTGGAAAGCCAACTCATCAGACTCTAGAACCTGTACTTTGTTTGTTTTCTAAAACAATATTATGGAGATATAATTCACATATCATATAGCTCACCCATCTAACGTGCACAGGACAATTCTATTTTTTTTTTTTTTCAGTTTTGGGCCGGGGCCGGCTTTGAACCCATCACCTCCAGTATATGGGGCTGGCGCCCTACTCCTTTGTGCCACAGGCGCCGCCCAAGATAATTCTTTTTTAATACAAAGAGACTGTGCTTTTAACAAATATCGTAGAGTAGAGGAAAAGAAATATCTTTTCTTCACCCATGGCAGAGTTCACCCCACAAGAAAGACAGATTAACAGGAGAAAAGCATAACAAATTTATTTAATAAAAAATTGTGCATAGCATGAGAGCCTTCAGAGATGAACACTCAAGAGAAAAACTTTCTTTTTATGCTTAGGTTTAATGAAAATTAGACATAGACAGAAGTGTGAGTGGACAAAATATGGAATATGGTCTGAGCTAATGGTAAGAAATGAGGAAACTCAGCAAGATCTGTTTGTTCTGATTCTTATGGGCCTCTGTGTGTCTTCATTCCTTTCCTCTGAGTCAGGGCAGGACACCTGTCGCACAAGGGTCTCTCAGGGACAAAGGGAGGGTAGAAGTCAGGAATGACTTTCCTAGGTTTTATGACCTGCTTCAGGGGAGACTAGTGGGAGCAGGTGAAAGCACCTTCCTGCTTTTGCTGTCCTCGCAAATTTCCATGCCCTATTTTGGGATAGCACATCCTAAACTCCAACAACCATGTACATGTAGCCACATACATACATAACTCTACAGCGTATGTTTTAGATGGGTGTGTAGTACTTTAGTGTGACTATGCATATTATATATATATATATATATATGTTATGGGCACATATATTACATATATTTGACAAATATTTATATAGGAATTATTAGGGATTTATGTATAGGTATATATGAATCTATCAGGAAACCCCAATATCACAGTGGCACTGTGAGACCTATTAAGGTGTTGAAGCTTCATTTTAAGAATAGTGAGACACTGAAGGGCTTCTAACTGGAAACAGACGAGATCCAACATGTGTTTTTCAGGACAAGGTGAGGAGGGCCAGCCAGGAGGGGCTGGACAGATCCACTAATCGTGAGACATACTTGGCATCTGTATGTTCAGTGGCTTAATCCAAAAAGACATTCCCCAAAGAAAGTGATATACCCTGTTCTACAAAGCTTTTATAGACAGCCCCGATCACCCTTTTTCACCCTAGCACACAGGAAACAGGCTGAGCACATGAGGCAGTGCAGGAACACCCTGGCTGGGCACACCCGATGAGTGCTGAAGGCTCCACACTGTTCTTCCCAGTAAGTCGCTAGACGTGAGCCGATCACAGGTCAAAGCACATTTAAAGTTCTTGTATCGTATCATGGGCTTATGGAAGAGACTGCATTTAACGAGACAAAGGAGAGCCAATATGAAATCGATATGCAGGGTGCCTATGAGCTATGAAGAAAGGTAATGTGCTTTTCTTCTTTGGCTGTTAAATGCTTCTCGGCTGCCAAGGAAAATGACTTTCCCTCCTGACTTCCTATCCATCTACCTGGCTGGCTATCGGGGAGTGTTCAGGCTCTGGTGGCTCAGCTGCATGTTAAATGAGGGACTCCTTGCCCAGAGCCTGAGCAAGTTTCTCTGGGCTTATTCTTCCTTTCAGGACTCCGAAGCCTGAGAGGTTGCAGATCTCTCCTTAGCAAAGATTTCTGGTGGAACAGAGAAAGAGGCCAGGGCCCTGGCTTTATAAGGCATGATCTCTACCCGCCCTGGGACCTTATGCTGGCACGTGCACCAGAGAGACTTACTTGCAAGTGGCCCAGAGAATTAGAATTTCAAGAAGAGACTTGAGTTAGATCTTGAAGGATTTCAAAGAGTAAAGTTAGGGAAAGCAGGAGAAGTTGTTCCACCTGAGAGGAAATAACATTGAATAACACTCTTACTCTCATGGTACAGCTTGTAACACTGTGGTTTAAAAATCTAGTCCTGTAGGCTCGGCGCCTATGGCTCAATCGGCTAAAGCGCCAGCCATGTACACCTAAGGTGGCGGGTTCAAATCCCCAGCCCGGGCCCGCCAAACAACAATGATGGCTGCAACCAAAAAAAAAAAAAAAAAAATGGCCGGGCATTGTGGCGGGCGCCTGTTGTCCCAGCTACTTGGGAGGCGGAGGCAGGAGACTCGCTTGAGCCCAGGAGTTGGAGGTTGCTATGAGCTGTGATGCCATGGCACTCTACCCAGGGGGATAGCTTGAG